>PVHP010027742.1:0-23636 GCA_004024765.1 Zapus hudsonius
CGACTCAGGGAACTGAGCGGAAGAGGGGGCGGAAAGATTGTGAGAGCTGTGGTGGGGGAGACTGTCCGGAGGCATGGCACCCATCAGTAACAACTCACTTGGGCCAGGAAGACCAGGATGAGTACTAAGATATACAGGATCCCTTGCCACAAGGACTAAAACAGGCAGCCCACGGAGGAGGATATACAACTTATCAGGGATGGGGAGGGGGGAATTGGGGAATTTGGGATAACAACGCATGGTTTGCCCACTAAATAATGTAACTCATTATGGACAATAAATATATATTAAAAAAATAAAAAAAAGGTTTTATGGTAAGCATGTGCAACTATGGAATATGCTGTATCATTTTGATGAGTTAGTGGAGAATGTTGTGCTAATGCCTGAGTAACCAGTGGTCATTTAGGAGATCCATGTATGTATGACCCCTAATAAAATCCTGACCAATAAATTGCAGATGGACCCTTCGGCTTGGCAACACTATTCACATGTTTTCACATGTGGTTTCTGGGAAATCAAGAGTGCTATCTGTGTCACTCCACATGGGAGACCATTGGAAGCTTATGACTGTTTTCACTGACCTCTGCCCTACGCAAATATTCCCTTTGCTGACTTTAATTTGTATCCTATCATTTTAATGAGCAATAATAACATTCCCAGGTTCTATAGTCTTTAAAGTAAGTTATCTAAATAGAGAGTGGTCTTAGTAACCCATGGACAGAACCACATTTTTGTTTTACTCACTAAAACAGTAGTATTCTGTGGATGAATATATATACATAAATACACACACACACACACACACACACACACACACACACACTCAGACAAATGGGTGACAAGTCTATACAACAGCCCAAAGCAGAATACCGGAATGCTCGTGGCTCTGCAAGGGAGACAAATTAGCCTGGCATTTTTTAATTAAAACTGGGCTTCTTCCTGGAATACATAGATTTTTCTCACTTCTCTCTCACCAATGACAAGAGCCACATAATTTTAAGTGTTTCTAAAATTAAGAAAGAGTTTGCATTAAATTTGAACATCTACTAAAGAGTATTACTTTTCCTTTATTGGGCTTCCCTTGACATTTGATTGTAATTGGAATTTTCATAACTAAAATACCCAATTGCAAAATGAAAAGTTAATAGTAGAAAGGTAAATTTTGAGCTGAGTTTATCTTGCTGACATTTTTAACACTTACAGACTATTTTCATCATTTTCATAAAGAGGAAATACATTCTATAGGAGGAAAGGTGGAAGAGGCTTCAAAAAGAAAAGCAAAAAAAAAAAAAAGCAATCCTGAAACACAGTTTTAGTAATTCAGAGAGAGTGGTGACACCATAATAACACAAGACTACCTCTCAAATCTATCCTTGAAGCTCAGCAAGCTGGGATATACCTCTAGTCCCAACTACTTGGGAGGCTGAGGAAGGAAGATCACTTGAACCCACAATTTGAAGTCAATCTGGGCAGCATGGCAAGACCCTGTCACACATACAAAAACTTGGGTTTTGGCCTAGTACCATTGGTAAGACCCTAATTTGAGAGGGGGAATATTATGTATAGAAGCTGAAAATGTTTTCATTAAAAGATCTAACATATCCCAAGGTAAGCACTTTTTTTCAAGAACACCTCTAACAATGTAAGAAAAAGTGAGAAGCATCTCTACCTTAGAACACTATTCACATGTACCACTTGCTGTCTACTCTATAAGGGTCATTGATGGTAAAGTACTATCAAGTGCAAAAGTGATTTCTGTTAGACAACCACCCTTTCCCTTGAGTGCCACTAAAGCAATGACACCACTTGCTAAGTGTCACTAGAGTACAAGTACCAGGTACCCTTGCTCCCCAAAATCCATCTTCCAGTACTACATCTGCAAAAGGATTATCATTACACAGTGGGAAACTGGTGCCAAGTAGGAGAGCACAGAAGCAGAAGCACACAACACAAGCTGTGACGGTCACAAGTTCAGCCTGGATTTGGAGAAATAATAGCCAGAGGAAAGGAAAGCATTAGTGCCCTGTCAATATTGATTAGGACAATTAGTTTCACCCTAGGTAATAGAAATTAAGTCATTTTAATTTAGTATTTGTATATCTATTATTCATGTTTTTTCTTTAAAATTTAACTCAGTAAGTCATAGATAAACAAACAGAAAATAAAACAATACCTGAAAGTGTAGAGAGCTGCATGTGATAAAGCCGTAAATAGGAACCTAATGATAAGAAGGTATCTAGGGCCATACCACCCTGAACATGTCCAATTTCATCTGATCTTAGAAGCGAGGCAGAGTTTTAGCCTGGTACATATTTGGACAG
This sequence comes from Zapus hudsonius, assembly GCA_004024765.1. Classification (NCBI taxonomy): domain Eukaryota; kingdom Metazoa; phylum Chordata; class Mammalia; order Rodentia; family Dipodidae; genus Zapus; species Zapus hudsonius. The sequence goes on from PVHP010027742.1 coordinate 2,322, forward strand.
GAGAATAAGGATGTTAGTGAGAGAGTAGTTGGGTTGGAGAGAGTGGAATCAAAATAAATTGTATACATGTATGAAAGTGTCAAAAATAAAAATAAGTTAAATTAAAAAGATATACCTTTACACAATGACCAACCAGACAACAATTTGACCACAGCAGCTTCATTATGCATACCTCTTGCCCTAAATCTTCTAATTAAACCTAAAGTTCATGACAGTAAGCTTGGCTGAAGTACTTGAGCTCCATTTTCCCAATATAATCATGCTGATTAAAATCCTTTTCTAGAGGCTGGGAAGATCACTCAGTAAGTAAACTGTTTGCTTTGCAAGCACAAGAACCTAAGCTTGATATCCAGAACCCATGTAGAAATGTTGGATATGGTGGACTATCATTGTAATTCCAATGCTGAGAAAACAGATAGGCAGCTCCCTAGAACTCCCAGGCCAGCAAATCTAGCCTAATTGCTGAACTCCAGGCAAATAAGACACATAGTCTCTTAAAATAGGAGACTAGCCTCTGCAGATAGACATTTGAGGTTGTCCTCTGGTCTTTACACACATGTGCACATAAGTATATGCATAGCTGCATGTATGCATGCAGACAGACACACACACACACCCCAAAATAAAGAACCATCTTTTGTTCTTTGTGAATCTATAAACCTTTAAAAAAGTTTGAACAAAAAATGTAACTTCATTTAAGTAACAAGATCTAAATAAATATAAAGGCAATTTATATCTTATAAAACTTAAAGAAATAAAAATCATTTTAGCTAATGACCCCTCTGGCTTACATCATTTCTTAAAGTAGCCCTGATTACTTTAGAGAAAGTGGTAAAAAATAATAAATAATAATTGGGTTATCCTTAATGTGTTTATTTGACTCTTTTTCACTATATAATTTCCTTGCATACAAGATTGACTTTTACCTTCACATTATATTACTTTGGAAAAGTGACTACAGCTGACTCCACTTGCACCCAACTTTCCACCCTGCACTTTCTTTCCTTTCTGACTATAAAGAATATGAATAGAAGAGGGCGAAGCTAGATTCAAGACTATAGTTAACACAAGATTCCCTGTTGCCCAAATAGATGGTCATAACAAGTTACTCTTCATGAAGACAAGGAAAATCAGAAGAGGACCAAGTGATAGGGCAAAGTTTGAAATTTGCTTTTGTCTTTCTATACTCCCCAGCCCTAAATACCCAGAAAACTCAAGCAGCTGTCTGACCATCCAAGCAAAGACCTCCTATCACCCATTCTAGACCATTCCTGACCACTGTTTTCTCCCTCGACAACCTAACAAGTTGACTCTCCAAATTATGCACTATAATCCGTCAGCAATTTTCTCTTCATGATCTCAATTTTTAAAAAAATTCTTACTGCAACATTAATGAGAGCAAAATGGCTTTGAACATTATTTTAGTCATCTAGTCACAACAGGACAATTTCTCAAAATGCAAACCACAATGGGAATTTCAAACAGTATTGCAAGTTTAAGGAAGAATACATTTGCCATCTGACAAATGAGTCCCTCTCAATTTTTTTTCATCTTCAAAGAAAACATAAGCAAATCCAGATAGCTTTGTTTATGAACCTTCTTGTCCCTCTAGGCAGAAATGAAAATGTTCTGTCTTGAATTTATGAAACACTTTCATTGAAATTTTTGCCATTAACTTATTTTGATATTTTATTTACCTATACATATGCATTTGATTTCACACATTCTTCCTTTCCTTTCTCATTCCTTCATTTATCTTGCACTCTTTTATAAACATACATTCTCTCTCTCCCTCCCTCCCTCCTTATTACTATCCATTTACACCTCTCTGGCCCTTTTCCTCTCCCCACTTTTCTCCTCCTCTTCCTCACCTCAAATTATAGTGTTTCTTAAATTATCAGTGACTGAGAATAAACTCTGAAGAAATTAATAGACCTCTAAAGAAGCATTGTAACAATATGTACATGAAGAAAGGTATTATTTTTGGCTATATTTGAAAGTCAGTATACACAATATATGTATTTCCCAAAGCCTTTAACTGATTTTTGTCTTTATCTTTTTGTTAGCAAATTGAAGAAAGTACATCATGTGTTTTAAAGCTTTGACACTTTAATGCCAAGGTCAATGTACCATGGAACAAAAGATAATTATTAATCCTATAGGTTGGCCTTTAAGAGGACAACGTTAAAGGATAATAATGGGATATTTCTTATCACATAGAAAATGGTTTTGTACACAGAATATGGAAGACAAAATTATAAGCAGCTTATTTAAACTTCTTAACCACCAACCGTTTCTAGTATTTAAGAGGGAGTCCACTGTCTTCCAATGACAGATATGCAAATAAATATGAAAATTACAGATCACTAGCTACTCACTAAAGTAGATCCCCCAAGGAGCCCTATTAAGTTATATTTGTCTAATATTCTAATTCTACATTATATTTCAATTGTGTATGTCTATTTTCCTCTAGTACAATAAAACCTTCATGATGGAAGAGTTTTGCCCATTTCATTGCTATATTTCTAACACTTAGAAGAGTGTTTGACATGTAGATGCTTACAAAAAAGTTGTTAAATAAGTTAAAAAATTAATAATACAAGGAAATGGACTTTAAGCGAAAGAATTTCACTTTTAACAAAATCAAATGTGTAAGCTAATAAAAGACTCATATTTTTCATCTTTACCTCCATTTTGAAAATTAGCAATACAGATTGAAAGAGAAAAATTATGCCTTCTACAATGGTATAAGGGTGGAATTATTGTTAGAATGCAATGTAAAATCAGTCATAAATTATTTAATTTTCTTTGTCTGGTTACTCTGTTAGCAGTTCCAACCAGCTCACTGACCAAACTAGCACACAGTTGATCCATAAAGCAGATATATATTTTATATTGAGGAAGATGTTTTCTGCAAAGCAAGTCTCTTTAAGAGTAAATTGCTCAGAAGTTCCAAAACATCTTTTTTCCCTTCTGTTATCTTCCCTCCTACACCACCTATCACCTACTCTCAGCACTGCTGAGAATTAATGCTCATTTCTATAGACTCCACCAAAGAAAACAGGCTAAGGAATGTGTGGTGCTCAAAAAGAAACCTTTTTAAAGAAGAAAAAACAATTATGCTCAATATCGTCTATTTACAGAAAAATTTTAATGTCAAAACCATGTGTTCAAGCTCATAAACTTTAATGTTCTTATTGCCATTTGTTTATTAGGTTCTCTGATCATTTTTGACAGCACTATTATCAACTTTCTCTGTGTGTCAGTGTCATTTCTGATTTTTAAGAGACACAGCTGAAAATGTAAAAGAGCCAGCAAGTCAAATGGCTGGGTTTTCACAAACAAATGGCATGAGATCATATTAGCAGTTTTTGTCTGTATCTAAATCTTCCTTTGCATAGCCCCCTATCCCATGGACTGGTCAGCAGGCCTACTGAGGAGGGCCCCCAGCAGGCTGGGGACAGGGAGGAAGGAAATGGGGGTACCATCACAAGACTAGTTCCTAATTATTAAAAATAAATAATTTATAAAATATTAAATGTATATTATGTTAATATATTTATATTATTGTTGCAGTCAGCTTTCTAGTTGCTGCGCAGAGAGAACCCAAGTAAAAGCGGCTTGTAGAGGAATGGGTTTATTTGGCTTATGGACTCAAGGGGAGACTCCATCCTGGCAGGGAAAATGATGGCATGAGCAGAGGGCTGGACATCACCTCTGCCACAGCACTGCAAACAGTGGCAGAAAGGTGTGCCAAGCTCTGGAAAGGGGAAGCTGGCTTATAACCCCCATAAGCCCACTCCCAACAACACAGCTTCATCGAGGTTGTAAAACCCAAACTGCCATCAGCTGAGGATCGATCTATCAGAACACATTCAATTGTTTGTGGGGGACACCTGTATCAAACCATGACAATTATTATGTATTAAATTTATTAAATATTAATTATAAAATATTAAGTTATGTTATGAGTGTTTGAGGCTGTAGTACACAGTTAAAACAGGATCATACACTGTTTCTTTCCCACCTGATAGATCAGTTGACATGCAGACTGATCTTTCTTTAGTAGATAAATATGTATCTTCCCTAACTCAAACCTAATAAAAAAGCTTACACAATTTCTCAGTTTGTAAAACATCTTCAGAATGGTCGGCATTGAAACCAGCAAGGAAGATGAGGGGACGGATTTACAAGTTTGTGCGTTCAGGCCACAGCCATAAGGAAGTCAGGCCTCAAAGCACGGCCCAAAAGAACCAAACAGTTATGTGTAAAATGAGGGCGACAAAGGTTAAGTTTTCACCATTGATAAATTCCAGTAAAGGTTGTGAAATGAACAATGAAAGAAAGTACAGATCCAGACCCAGGCAGAATATGGAGCCTCCATCAGCCTTCTCTTCTTGCTACCTCCAGGACTACAAGCCTCTGACCAGTCTTGATGAATACAATGGTAACCATTCTGCAATGGGTACATTGACATGGTTAAAGAGGTAGAATGCCTCATAAGGTTATAAGGCCTTTAAGACTGAAGCAGACTGAAATTTTTAGTCACTAATGAGTTCTGAGACACAATTCTGATCCAAAAATGCTATTTGAATGTACTTAATGAAAGTCTGTTCCAATAAACAGAGATGAGCAGCTATAGATTATGCTATCCTTACAATGTGGGTCTAGCAGTTGAATGGATAATGTCTGACTACAGATTAAGCTATCAATAGGAATGTGACTCCTTACATTAGCAGTCTGTGTCTCCATCAAAAGGATGATGAAGAACAGTAATAAAAGTGCATTTTTAGATTTCCATTATCAGAAAACAAATTTTGAATCAAAGGACAACCCAAAAGAGTGAATTAAAAATGCAAAGGGAAGGAGGTTTTACATCAAGAGTATCAAGAATATATTCTTCTAAAATGAGAGAAGGCATTTCTGTCCCTTGCTTAATGTACAACCTGACATTAGTTTTCCCGATTCCAGCCTTTAAGTTCCTCAACTAAAATGATGGCTTCAATGTAAGTAGTCTATAAAATCTCTTGCAACTCGTCAGTGTTTGACTCTCTAACTCCCTTTATAAACTGGATTTCAGCCATAGTTATAAATCACTGAGCTATATAATTCTTACTTCCTTTGCATCTTTCATGTTCTAACTAGATTCCTATTTTCTACTTGCAATAACACTAATTTATACACTCTCCTACCAACAACCTATTTCATTTCCTGGCAACATATATTAATTTCTTCTTTTCTAAAATAAAGGCTATAGGAATCTCAGAATCCACTCTCCAAAACTCTCCTTTGTGAGGAAATTTCTAGGGAGAAAAGGGGATTGCTGTCCAGTGTGGGAGAAGGAAATATCCGTATCACCTGTCATTTATTCTCAAAGCCTTTGGAGCTTTTAATAAAGGATACTAACTGCTAAAAGGGAACGTAAGTTGCAATGTTAATGATGGCAAGGTGAACAGAGGAGAAATGTAAGCTGTGTAACCAAAACAGTCACTATCTCTGGATCCTATGACTGCACAGAAATTCCTGGGCTATTATGTACCAATAATTCAGAATGCAAGAAGCTAGAGATCTGCCCAGGGGAAGGGATATTTCATAAATGAAATTTATACTGTCTGGTGTAACAGTAATAATACAATACATACTATCAGTTTCATTGTTTCTAAATTCCCTGCAGTGTTAGTGCAAAGTTGACAAGAAGTGTAAAGGCAACTCACCTGTGTCGAGAAAACCCAAGTCCTGACAATAATGTCATTGAGCATCTGTGGTAGTCTTATTAATGGCTTTCTAAAGACCTGTGAATTTCATAAAAACCTGTGAATTAGTTTATATAGCAAACCAGATTTTTTCAGGTATGGTTAAGTTACATGGAGGAAATGTTACTGGAGGTTTTAGGTCCTAAATGCAATAACAAATATATTTAGAGGAATGAGGCAAAGGGATATATTACCACAGAGAAGAGAAGAAGGCAATTTTACTATGGAGGCACTGAAGGGAGTAATCTGGACACATGCCCAGAGATGCCAACTGTCACCAGAAGTTGGAAGAAGCAAGGAACATATTTTTCCTCTGAGATTCCAGGAAAAAAAAAGTCATACTGACACCTTGATTTTAGCTTCACAAGACTCACTCCAGATTTCTGACCACCAAATATATGAAATAATAAATTTGTGTTCTTTAAGCCACTATCACAATTCCTTACAAAAGGGGTAGGAAACAAAAACAAGTCTGCTGTGTACCAGGCATTGAAAAGATCATCTCATTTCACCTGTACAAGAGCTCTGTGAAATATTATCACACAACTTTCACAAAAGATGATATTGAGGCGCTGACATGTCAGAACTAATTAGTGGCAGAACCTGATATGGAACTGAGTTGTCTGATTCCAGAATCTATTTTCTTTCCACTCTAGTATGTAGTAAAAATAACTATAATAAAGAGATCTTACTCTCATCTGAAGCCATCAGAACTCCAAATGCATAATTTATTTTATTCCTTCCTAAAATCTCCAAGAAACTGAGATTTACATAAAAACCCCATTGACTGCCTTGTGCCAGTGGAAAAAATATTTATTCTCTATGACCTGGTTCCCCTTATTATAAATTTTCTGCAGCTTGGAATCAAATATAGGCCTTCACATAGGATAATCACATCATCTAAAAATGGGCTATATATGCTTTAGGCTGACTCAGTTCTCTCATATGTACAATGAAGCTGGAACTATTGACACTTTCTTCAGAGATTAATTATAAAAATTAAATTATTTAATATTAGTAAAGAGCTTATAACAGGACTTTCACACACTGTCATATTATAAAAATAACCACAATAATATATCGTCTCAATAATCTTGTCTTAGGAATTAGTTCTCAGGAATTAGTCTTGTCTGTTAATTAACTGAGTAAATGCTGCCTAGCTCCACGACTTGTCTAGAAAGCCTTCAAACATGTATAGTTCTCAAGACAAGGCTCTCTGGTCTTTAAGTGTGAAATTAATTTTGTCATCTCATAACTTCATGAATAGTCTGGCAGTGCCTAGGAATCTCAAGGGTTATTTAACCAGTATACTTCCTCCAAGCCATATCATTTATTGTCTCCATTTACAGTGAGTCTGAATAATATAGATCAATGTGAACACAAGGTAACAGCATTCCATGTCACAAAACAGTTTATCTGTAGATAAGAATTTACCTTTCAAGTCCTCCTAATTAACTGGTGTTGCTTCCTAAAATGACAAAGATCATTAAACTAACTTCTGAGAAATGTAAAAGTTCTAGTATTTAAAAGCATATGAACAATGACATGCAACATATTAGCTTTATAACTTCTGGGAGATGGGCCTAACGCCTATGGGTGACAAGTATCTTCTTTGGCATGACAAAAATTTAGCTTAAAAGGCTGGGGATTAAATCTCTAGTTAAAGTGCCTTTTCTGTTAACCAAAGTTTCTCTGGTAGACTCATGTCTGATGGCATCAACAGAGACCACCATACTCCACCTGTGGGAATACAGCTGGGTAGCACAAGAATGAGGTATATGGCAGGGCAAAGTCTCAGTATCATGATATTGAAGTTTATCCTGCTCTCACCATGGCCAAGCCCAGTGGTACTCTGTATTTATTTTTCCTGAAAAGAACTTTACATGTCCATGGCTAACTGGACAGGAATGATGGCTTTCAACCTTTCTCTTCTGCAGATTTCCACAGAAGATTTGTATACTGAGGCACCACATAGGTAGGTCACTACAGGAGATGTAAGAATTTCTCTTGGTAGCTGTGGGTAAAAAAGATCTTAAGGGTGATAGGAAAGAAAAAGAGAAGGTTATTGGGCATGGAAGGGGCCGAGCAGGAAGGGGATCTTGTTGTGAGATCCTTTCCCTGGGAAAATGTGAACAAATGTCAGTTCATCCCTCCCATAAGAATGGGCACCAACATTAAGCCGAATTAGCATTCCACCAAAATTCAATTCAGGAAACCTGAATGGGCTTACTGATAAAGCATCAGTGAGAGGTTGCTTGCAGAAGTGTGGGTGACTGCAAAGCAGTAGCAACACTGAAAGGCTCACTCCAGCATGGACCCCAACCTTTCCATAACTGTTCAGATGAAGGTGTCCTTCAGTTAGATCACCTTCCACACTCCATATATTCTAGGATTCCCAAGACCACATTCAGCTGAGGCAGAATTATATACAGCTGGCAGGAGGTGCAGGATGGCATGGCTGAGATCTCAGATGAGACTCTGATGTCGTGTCCACCTCCTTCTCTATAAGGAAACATCTGCAGGCCCAATGTGGGACACTGCTAAGAGGCATGGAGGATAAAGAGTTAAATGAAGTCAAGACTGGCTGAAACTCCAAAAAGTCTCTGACTCACTTATCTCTGAGCTTCTTGGAGACTCGGAAGGTGTTTCACTATCCTCCTCCTTTGATCCTAAACCTCTGATACCTCTGGCAAGACACAGCGAGCCCTGTGTTCTCACCCTAGCTGTGCTAATAAGCCTGGACAATAGAGTCTAAGGTGACAGTTCCTCCGTAGCTGCCACCATCAATTTCAGGTCTAGGATCACGTACTTCTCGCCACTTGGGGCTGAGAAAGCCCCTTCAATTTATCTATGCAAACTAGGTATTCACAGGTTACTGGCCCCTACCTATCCATTCATGAAACATCCACAGGCCACCTGCACCCTACCAATCCCCTTGCTGATGCCCCTGACTCTGATTTTATCTGGCTTCTCCTCTCTATATATGACCTTTCCACATACAATAAATGATCTGTCCACTGTGGCTGCATCCCAAGAGTTCTTTCTCTCATCGGCTCACTGCTGTTCGAAGGCTCTGCCCACCCAGCTCTGTGGAAGAACAGGGAGTTGATGGCATTGCAACTCCCTAACTAAGCCACAGACCCACAGCCTCCGTGGACCCACAGCTTCCGTGGACCCACAGCTGTGGACCCACATATAACTTAATAGGAATATAATTAAACAGTAAAATTCACAATCAATCAATTAATAAAACTAAAAAAGTGTTTGCCAAGTTGACAAGAGGTTTATGTGTGATGGTTATTATTTGGTTTCCAACTAGACAGCATTTAGAATCATCAGAAAAACAAATCTATTATCTAGAATGTCTCTAATAGATATGCTAAGATTAATTGAGGGGGGAAGACCCACACTAACTGGGTGGTATCATTCCATAGGGGGTCCTACACTGCATAAAAAGGAGAATGCTAACTGAACACAGTAATTATTCTTTCTCTACTTCCTCCCTGACAATTTTATATCAGCTACCTACTCCTGCCATGCTTTCTCTGTTATAATGGACTTTTTTATCCTTGAAACTGTAAACCAGAAAAACTCCTTTTCTTCTCCTAGGCTGTTTCTGATCAGATATTTTATCTTAGCAATGAGAAAGTAACTGATACACTTAAATAATCACTAAGCAAATAGATGTATTTCTATTCCATTAAGACAATTTACAAAAAAAAACCCCAGCATTTGACTAGCTTATACCTTAGAGTTTGCTTTTTGCCTGTATCATCAATATCCAACTTGTCTTCTTTTTTGTTATGCACCTAAGAATATATTTTTTTCTATAAGTCACAATTTCAGTGTGTTATATTTATATTTGTTTTAATTTAAAATATTTTTAAAATTTTATTGTAACTTGTTTTCCATCCATGGTTGATTTGAAATATAGTTTAATTTTAAAACATGAAAGGGTTTTCAAAGTTATAATTTGTTATGACAAGTAAAACTTGCTATATAATTTCAAGTATTAAAATAAATTGTAGTGTATTGTCTGTATACTTCTAAGTATTCTCCATGTGTTAGGTCACCTGTTGTTTCATCCATGCATCTAAACATTTATTTGATTGCCTATTTTAGAAGTTACAGTGATAATTATGTTAACATCTCTCATGTGGTTATAGGTTTGTCTATTTTGCATTTTCAATCCCAACTCATATTTCTTAATATATTTTAATGCAATGTTAGTAGTTGTTTTATTATGCAAATAGATGATTACTTCATCATTATAAAACATTTCTCTCTGTCAGGAGCAATGCTTCTCACCTTCAAAGTTCACTTCAGTATTGCTATAGCTACATTACCTTTCTTTTATTTGTAGTTTCTACTACATGTTTCCCATCTACTTTCATATTTCTTAATTCTTATGTTTAAGAGCTTTAACTTAATATCAATTATTTTCACAATGACTTTGTACTCTTTAATTTCTATTATAATGAGGGTCTTATATATCACCTTTGGATTACTCCAATCTTCAACCACTTTAACTCAATTTTAAATCCTTTCCCAACTTACATTTCTCTTTAATATTTCTGTTTGTTAAATTGCATGAGTTTGGCATGGTGGCACATTTAATCCCAGCATTTGTGAGGTAGAGGTAGGAGGATCATTATGAGTTTGGGGCCAGCCTGGAGCTATAGAATAAGCTCCAGGACAGCCTGGGCTAGAGTGAGACCTTACCTCAAAAAAGAAAAATCCATGAGACATTGTTATTATTAGTGCTATTGGAAGCCAGTATTCATTTGAATTTATTTATATAATCATGCTTTATAAGTTTCTTTCTTCCTGAAATTACTTGTTTGCATATGTGATAATTTTCATTTTTCTATATTGTATTACTATTTAATATCTTTATTATGAATAAGTATATACATTTTATGAGCAAATCTTGTGAATGTGTCCCCCTTTCCCTCCTCTCTGTCCCTACCCACTGGGGTACTTCCTGGGTGCACATACTGGATCTTTCCATAGGATACGGGGTATGAAATACACCAGATGTAGGCAGATTTTCTTTCTCTTTTTTTTTCTTCCCCATTTGTGTATTGTTGGCGAGGGATGGCAATGTCTCTTGATACTCTCCTCCACCATGGCTGTTACAATCTTTCCACTCCCTCTTCTGCTCAGTTCCCTGAATCATAGTGGGTGAGTTTTAAGTCTGCCTTATTGTTGAGATCTTAAGTATCTGTGGATCTTTGCCTTGGGTTGTGTTGGGTATCCTTGGTGTCTGTCTCCATTGACCTCTTATGTGATTATTTTTTTCCTTCTCAACAACCTTTAATCTTTTCTTTAAAGGTAGATGAATTAAAGTATTCCATGAGACTAATCAGCTTTACAATTACTTGAGCATAAAGCCAAACCTTCAAAAGATACTTCATGAGATATCCCTTACAGACGAAACAAATAACCGACCACAGGAAAGGAACAGAGAACAAACAAGATAACAAAAAAGAGATAGCAGAAATAGCTCAGATACCAACCTCCATATTGTCTACAACATGGCAAACCTCACAGTTATAACTTTGAATGTAAATGGACTCAACTCTCCTATAAAAAGACACAGGATAGCAGGATGGATCAGGAAAATGGACTCTTCCATCTGTTGCCTTCAAGAAACACACCTTATTGCTAAAGACAGTAACCTACTGAGAATAAAAGGGTGGAAAACAATTTTCCAGGCATGTGGGAAAAATAAAAAAGCAGGTGTGGCTACTCTAATATCTGACAAAATAGACTTTAAGCCAACAGTAATAAAAAAGGACGATGATTGCCATTTCCTACTCATCAAAGGAACAATACAGCAAGAAGACATCACTATACTAAATATGTATATACCAAAAGCAAGAGCCCCTCAGTTCATTAGGCATAAATTACTGAAAAGCAAAGCAGATATAGATGCCAACACCATCATAGTAGGTGAATTTAACACTCCACTGTCATCCCTAGATAGATCGTACAAACAACAGACAAGCAGGGAAACCAAGCTGCTAAATGGCACCATTGACAAACTAGGGATAACAGACATCTGAAGAATATTTCAACCCAAGGACAAAAATTATACATTCTTCTCAGCAGCGAATGGAACTTTTTCCAAAATTGACCATATACTAGGTCATAAATTATCCCTCAGCAAATTCAGAAAGATCAATGTAATCCCCTGCATATTAAACATATTAAAGCTAGAAATTAACAATGGGAAGGGATTCAAAAATTTCAATAGATACTGGCGACTGAACAACTCGCTCCTGAACAATGAATGAGTCAAACAAGAAATCAGACAGGAAATCCAGAACTTCCTAGAAACAAATGATAATGAGGATATATCCTTTCAGAACTTGTGGGACACAATGAAGGCAGTTCTAATGGGGAAATTCATTGCTCTAAATGCCTTCATAACAAAGACAGAGAGGTCTCAAATCAACCAATATCCTCATAACTAAGGTTATTAGAACAGATGGAAAAATCCAACCCTAGGAACTCGAGACGCAAGGAAATGATTAAGATCAGAGCTGAGTTTAATGACTTGGAAACAAAGAAAACAATTGAAAAAATAGACAAATCAAAGAGTTGGTTCTTTGAAAAAGTCAATAAGATCGAAAAACCCCTGGCAAACCTAATCAAACGAAAAACTGAGAAGGCCCAAATCAACAAAATAAAAAATGAAAAGGGTGAGATCACAACAGATCCTGAAGAGATTGGATGTATCATCAGGTCATACTTCCAAAACCTCTACTCTACAAAATTAGAGAACCTGGAAGAATAAATAAATTCCTGGACACCTACCAACTTCCAAGCTCAGACCAGAGCAGATAAAGACCCTAAACAATCAGATAACAATCACAGAGATTGAATCGGTAATCAAAAACCTCCCAAAACGGAAAAGCCCAGGTCCAGATGGTTTCTTAGCAGAATTCTACCAAACCTTCATCATAGAACTGAAACCTCTCTTTTTGAAGCTTGTCAGGGACATAGAAAAAGAGGGTAGGCTCCTAAACTCCTTCTATGAACCTACCATCACCCTAATTCCCAAACCAGGCAAGGATGTAACAAAGAAAGAAAACTACAGGCCCATAACCCTGAGGCTTTTGACAAAATTCAACACCACTTTATGTTCCAAACCCTGGAAAGAATAGGCATAGATGGCCTATACCTCAACATGATAAAGTCAATATACAGATTTCCTAAAGCACAAATCATCCTCAATGGGGAACGACTCAAGCAGTTCCCCCTCAACTCAGGAACAAGACAGGGATGTCCACTCTTACAACTGCTATTTAATATAGTGCTTGAAGTTCTAGCCCAAGCAATAAGACAAGAGAACAGCATAAAAGGGATACAAATTGGAGAGGAAGAAGTCAAACTATCCCTCTTTGCAGATGACATGATCTTATATATATATATATCAGATCCAAAGAACAGTATTAGTAATCTTCTGAAGGTGATCAATGCCTTCAGCAGAGTGGAAGGATAAAAAATTAACATCCAAAATCATAACCTTTCTATATACAGAAGACAAACATCCGGAAAAAGACATCAGAGAAACTATCCCGTTCTCTATATACTCAAATAAAATAAAATACCTGGGAATATCACTAACAAATGTAGTGAAAGAATTATATAAGGAAAATATTGAAACACTCAAGAGGGAAATAGAGGAGGATGTGATGAGATGGAAAGACATTCCGTGCTCATGGTTAGGGAGAATCAATATAGTAAAAATGCCAATCCTGCCAAAAGCAATTTACAGATTCAACGCAAGGCCAATAAAATTCCCAACCTCCTTCTTCACAGACATTGAAAAAAAAAATCTCAAAATTTATTTGGAAGGGTAAGAGACCTCAAAAAGCTAAAACTATTCTGAACAGAAAGAATTACGCAGGAGGTATCACCATACATGACTTTAAAACATACTACAAAGCCATAGTAACTAAAAAAGCATGGTATTGGTAGAAAAACAGACAGTCTAACTAGTGGAATAGACTTGAAGACCCAGCCTTTAATGCAAATAACTTCAGCTTCTTAGTCTTCAACAAGGGTGCCAACAATGTATGCTGGGCCAAAGATAGCATCTTCAACAAATGGTGCTGGACAAATTGGATAATCACGTGTAAAAAAATGAAAATAGACCCACTCCTTACACCATGCACACAGATCAAATCCAAATGGATCAAAGACCTCAATATCAAGCCTGTAACCCTGAACACCCTGGAAGAAAAAGTTGGAGGAACCTTACATGAGATAGGAGTAGGGAACAACTTCCTGAGCAAATCTCTAGTAGCCCAGGAAGTGCAACAGTCACTTAACCAATGGGACCTGATCAGACTCAAAAGCTCTGGACACACAAAAACACCATTCTCAAAGTCAATAGAACCCCTTCAAATTGGGAGATGATTTTTGCCAGCTACAACACAGACAGAGGCCTGATTTCCAGAACCTATAGAGAACTCAAAAAAATTAATAGCAAAAACCCAAACACCCCCTCACAAAATGGAGCATTGATCTCAACAGAGAATTCACAGAGCAGGAAACACAAATGGCCTTTTCTCACCTGAGAAAGTGATACACATCCCTAAGCATCAGGGAAATGCAAATCAAAACCACAATGAGATACCACCTTACCCTGGTCAGAATGGCAATAATAAAGAAAACCAACAACAATCTTTGCTGGTGAGGATGGGGGTAAAGAGGAACTGCTGGTGGGATTGCAAACTTTTTCAACTGCTATGGAAAGCAGTGTGCAGACTCCTGAATGTAATAGACATAGAACTACCAATGGACCCAGCTATCCCTCTACTAGGCATCTACCCACAAGATGTCACATCTCAATGCAGAAACATTTGTACAACTATATTTATAGTAGCTCAATTCATAATAGCCAAGTATTGGAATCAACCCAAATGCCCATCCATGGAGGAATGGACAGAGAAACTGTGGTATATTTACATGATGGAATTTTACTCAGCTGAAAGGAAAAATGATATATGGAAATTTAGGAAAAAATGGTTTGACTTCGAGCATATCTTAGTAAGTGATCACTCAAAAGAACAGAGAATCGAACGCCGCATATTCTCCCTCATATGTGGTCCTTAACCAGGATAACCCTGTTCTATATACAGACTGGTAGTAAGAAGTGAGAGGTTATGAATGAGGGGTAAGGGATGGGAGGAGGGAAATGCCTTAAGCTTGAGAATAAATCATATTAGGTTCAAAAACATAAAATCCTCATGAGAAGATTGTAACCTATTGAGTAAGTTGTGAGCCTCATCTGCCAAGAGGGGCCATGAGTGGCAGGGGAGAGAGACTAAGCCTGTGAATAATTAGTTCAGCCTGACAACCCCTGGTTCCAAACACTGGTTCCTTCCCTCATTGAGATGTTGACCAAAGTGACTCATGAGATTCCTACAACAAGACAGAATTCTGTCAAAGCTCTTGGATGCCCTCCCTAGGCCTGAGGCAAAACCCTCTTGCTAAAGAAACCACAGAATGCCATCGACCAGCATCGAGAGACCCTTCAATGTCCGGAACGGTATCCAGTCGCCAGAATGCAGTTAGTGTAGTGCTAGAAGGCACTGCACAGGCTGCCAGGGGAAAATGATCAACAACAGCTGGAGTAAACAGAGACTACTGACAGGAAACACAATCTGTGGTCATGAGTAGGCTGACCACACCCCCTACTGGGAGAGAACAACAAACCAAGAATGGTGCACTTGTGCAACAGAGGAGCCTGGGCCTGGGGGAGACAATCAACAGCATTCAAATTGGGCCAATTTTCCACTTAGTTTGGGGGACCCCTTGTCTGGAACTTGGGATTCATGGCAATAGTTACCGGATCCCGTACTCTTGGGATCCTAAGACAAGATGCATTGTGGGAGCGATTGACGGGGAGGCTACTAAAAATAGAATCTAGGTAAACCAGAAATGTGTATATTTGTTAACCTACACTGATCTCACTCTCCGATGGAGATTGTGTTTGTATTTTTCAGCATGCAGCGAGAGAGCTGGGGCCCATCTAACCCTACCAACTGACCGTAGGCCGATACCTGAGATGCTGGCAAGAGAGGAGCCACCACAGTCATACCTTGGAGGATCTATATGGAACCCTGCAGAGAAGGACGGTAGGAACGAGGGACCCACAGCCACAGACATTCAATCTACACAGCCAGTGAGACAGAAACCATTATCTTCAACACAAGACCCCTAAACTCACAATCTTAAAGCAGCCTTAATAGTCATCCACCACGACTCAGGGAACTATGTGAAAGAGGGGGCGGAAAGATTGTAAGAGCCGTGTTGAGGGAGACTATCCAGAGGCATGGCACCCTTCAGTAACAACACATTTGGGCCAAGAGGACCGGGCTGAGTACTAGGCTATACAGGGTCCCCTGCCACAAGGAGTGATCCAGACGACCCACGGAAGAGAATATCCAGCTAATTGGGGATGGGGGTGGGCATTGGGGATAACAAGTCATTGTTTACCCACTGAATAATGTAACTCATTATGGACAATAAATATATATTTAAGACTTAAAAAAATTAAAAAAAAAAGCTTTTGTCAAAGCTCTTGACTACCCACCTCAGGCAGAAGATTAAACCATATTGTTGACGATTCCACAGAGTCCTGTCACATAGCACCAACAGACTCTGCTGGATCCAGAAAGGTATTCAGCTCCCAGATGGTTGCCTGTGTAATGCTGGAAGATGTTACATATGCTGCCAGGGGAAGCAGACCAATGATATTCTGAGAAAGCAAATAATATCCTTATACAACAAAGACCAATGGCGTGAGAATGCAGAACAAACTGCTATATGGGACAGACTAGGAAGAAACGAAGTGGCCTTATGTTTAATAGTGGTGCTCAACCTAAGTGGGTAATCAACAGCTAGCTAATAGCCTACAAGATTCACTCAGTGGCAAGGAATCCCTAACTGGTACTGTAATTCAAGGCAAACTCTTCTGGAGACTAAGATCCTTATCTCCAAAGGAAAGACCCCAGTAACTGGCCTATGGAAAGGCTATAACCATTAATATCTCACCAAATCAACAATGTTGTCTCATTTAACAAATACTGATCTCAATCTCCATTGGAGATTCTGTTTGTATTTTTCAGAAGGCAATGAGTACCTTGGACAACCTAATTCCACAAACTGGACCTTAGATGATGGGGAGCACCCAAGCAGGAGATGAACCACCCCTAATTTACCATCTAGTGCCCTCATGAAACCTGCAAGGAAGTGGTGAGATGAGCAAAATAGCTACCTCCATAGTAAGTCAAATAACCTATGGAAGGATAGTGGAGACAGACATCAAGGATGCCCAAAATAGTCCAAAACAGAAATCCAGAGACTCTTACGTGCTCAACAATAAAGCGGACTTAAAACTCTCCCATCATGACTTGGGAAATTTGTGGAAGAGGTGACAGAAAGATTATAAGAATCATGGTGGCAGAGAATATGCAGAGACATTGCCTCCCTTTACAACAACACCACCAGAAAACTGGCTACTGCTTGTACAATTCATAACCCCCCATTCCATGGACCTTTCTAGCAATTCCACTGTGGATGGCCCTCAGTTGGGTTGTGGCCAGGGAGTAGGGAAACGGGGGTACCAACTCATGATTTATTCATACTGTGTGTCTAGTCACAGGAAATAAATTAAAACAAATAAAAAACATAGGAATGATAATAAGGACCCATTGGTCTAATTCCAATTGCATTGCCATTTTTATATTTTACATAAACTCAACTGTCCCATGACAGGTATATATGTGTTGGTAGACTTATTTCCTCTCTTGCCTTAAAATTATATAGCTATTATTTATAGAGGACTGCTTGCCATTCCTTTGTAGAGCCACAGGGCCCAGAAGTTACTTAATGATTCTATGGGAAAGGGCAAAAGGAATTTAATACAGAGTCTGTGGGAAGTATCCAGGAGTTATTCAATAGCAGAAATAAAGTGAATCTCTAGATAAACAATGTGAAGTCATTAGCCTGGATTGGAGACCAACTGTTGTGGTCAGCTTTCTAGTTGCTGCGCAGAAAGAACCCAAACAAAAGTGGCTTGTGGAGGAATGGGTTTATTTGGCTTACGGACTCAAGGGGAGACTCCATCCTGGCAGGGAAAATGATGGCATGAGCAGAAGGGTGGACATCACCTCTGCCACAGAACTGCAAACAGCGGCAGGAAGGTGTGCCAAATACTGGCAAGGGGAAACTGGTTTATAATCCCCATAAGCCCGCCCCCAACAACACAGCTCCATTGGGGTTGTAAAATCCAAACTGCCATCAGCTGAGGATCGATCATTGAGAACACATTCATCTGTTTGTGGAGGACACCTGGATCAAACAATGACAGTCTGCCCCTCACCCCTACAAACTAATAATCATACATGATATAAATACAATGTGTTCAGCTCAACTCTTAAGTCCCCACAGCTTTCCACTGAGCCATAATAGCAAAAATAAACCCATAATGGCACAGAACATTCACGCTGTAAAACATGAGGCACAGCAAAAACAGACTGAATCAATATAAGATTTAAAACAAGCAGGGCACCATCAATCTCTAACTCCAAGCTCAATGATTCTTAACCAATAACACAAGTCTTTTGGAGATTCAATTCCGCCCCTCCAGCTCGGCTACTAACAGTCCGGGAAAACGTCATCCGGTACTAGCAGCTCTCCTTGGCACCCATCCATAGTCCTGGAATTCACTGGGTCTCCATTGCAACCCACAGTTCATCCTCATGGCTCCATCGGGCTCCATGCAGGCAACCTTGCACACCTGCTTCACACGCAGATGGCCATTTTTCAAAAACAAAACTGTGTTGCAAATCCAGTGACCCTCTCTTTCTAACCAATCTCCTTTCCACAGAACCAGGTGGGCTACCAATTTGTTAATCCAGGGGGATCAAAGCATTTAGGCCCCTTACTTCAAAGAGTCAACATTCTTCCTGTTGTTCCAATGCAGACCAGCTGGCCCAATCTCAATATTTTTCATCTCTTAAACAATTGCAGGTGAACGGGCAGCAGTTTCAACCCAAAGATCTTTCTGTGCCATCTCCATCTGCTCACACCAGTCCATCTTTACGTAAGACAACCCTGCACAGATTCCCAGGACATAGGCAGGCAGAACACAGTAAGCCTCTCACACAAACTGCTTCTGGCACAGTCCTGACCAAGTTCTTTGTCACCCTCATAATCCAAACCTCACAGTCCATAGTACTTACTGCATTCAGGTCTTTTAATTCTGACCAGTCTGGTTCATCAAGTTGTACTCACAGCACTGTGAGGCATCTCTTAGGCTGATATTTCAAATCCTTCCACATTCCTTCTATAGATCACTTCCAGAAGACCAAAGCCATAAGATCAGGGTTCTAGCAGCAACAGACCCCACATCTTGGTACCAAACTTCCTTCTCCAGAGTGAGCCCTTCCCCCCAGTGGGTGGGCCTTGCAGAAGGAGACTAAATATAAGGAAGCTTGAGGGGAAGGAAACTCTCTTCCTTCCTCCCCCAGCTGATGGTGCTTGTTGGTGACTTGCACTCGCATCCTGCTCTCCTACCCTTCCTGGACATCGGAACCCAGTTTCCTGGGCTCACGTAGTGGACTTGAAGAGCAGCCTCTCCCAAGGGAGCCATCAAGGCTTTGGGCCTGGGTTGGGACTGCTGAGGCCTCCAGCCATGTGGACTGAACAGCTATTGGTTTCTTCACCTGTGGGCCTGCAGACTGCTATTGTTGGCCTGTCAGCCGCCACTCCCCAGGGAGCCATCAGGCCTTCTGGGCTGGATTGGGACTGCTAAGACATCCATCCACGAGGACTGAACAGCTACTGGCTTCTTCACATGTGGACCTACAGTCTGCTATTGTTGGACTGTCGTAAGGTACCCCAATAAATTCCCTTTTATTATAATCCATTCTATCAACTCTGTTTCCTCTAGAGAACCCTGACTAATACACCAACTATGAATCACAAGCAAACATCTGGCTGTCCTGTTTCTAACAAGTGCCATGATGGTACATAATTAATAACAAAGTTCATATGGTGTGGGACCCTGCTGAGGGGCATGGAGGATGTAGGGTTTTGCTGAGTCTGGCAGGCTTCTAGGACTGTCTCCTCCTTATAAGGAAGTTGAGGCAAAGTCTGAGGGCCCCTATAAATTTTAGCAATCCTGAACACTCCAGCCCCCAGGCAGGCCACAGCTGTCCCCTGAGATTAGTAGGCAATTCAAGGCCTAAACTTAGTCCAGCTACAATAACATACCTAAGCAATAAGGTTACATTTCCTCTGCTGACATCACCATTCAATACATGTCCGTGTATAGTCACATAGGCCCCTCAACCTATCTATGCAAAATAGGTATCCAAAGAATACTGGCCCCTGCCAATCTCCTTGCTTCCTATGCTTCCACCTCTGACTTTCCTCTATATAAACAACTGTTATCTACCAATAAAATGAGAACTGCCCACTGCCGCATTCTCCCGAGAGTCTCATCTCTCGTTCGGCTCACAGCTATTCCAAGCCTCTGCTCACTCAGCCCCCGTGGGTGAACAGGGAGTTGATGCACGCTGCAACTCCCTAACTAACCCACGGACCCAGAGCTGGTGACCCAACGTGTGGCGACAGATTCCCAAAGAAGGCGACCAATCCCCAAAGAAGGCAGACAGACGCCCAGCAAACAACATCGGAACTGCAGCTGGCGTCCACCTTCTACAGACTGAGCAGATGGATCTCTGGAATACGCAGGGAATGTGAGTCTCCCTTCACACTAGGGACATCGGCCCCAGAGGGGTATCTGGGGTCTGGCCTCCATGTTCTGAGGGCTGGCAAGTCTTTGTTTCTTTATCTTAATAGCCTCTCCTTCAGAGGTTGATAGCCTCTCTTCAGGGGTTCTTTTTTCCTCACTTTTGTTTCCTTCTCTCAAGTTAAAGTAATGCAGTAAAGTAACTACAAGATCTAAGTAAAGAAAAGTTTCACTCACGGGGTACAGAAAACTTGCTATCTAAACAGAGACAGACGGCTAAACTGTGTGTTTTACCTATTTCCTAAGGAAAGGCAGAAATCTAGAGCTTCCTGCCTGCTTTCTGCCTGTCTCTATAAGCTAAATAAATAAACAAAGCTCCCACTGCTAGAGTCCAAAGCTGGCCTGCTTCTTCTGTAAAGATAAGGTGTTAATCAGGCCTGCATTCTTAGTATGCTAGCAACAGAGGTCAATAAATTTCTGTTCACTGGCAGAACACCTTAAGAAAGAAATTAACTTTTTAATTTTAATAAATATACATAGATACTTAAGTTTACCTAAGTTTACTTAAGTTTAACTTAGTAGACTTAATTTAAATTAATTTATAAGGCTTTTTCTCTGTATAACAGTTACTTATACAGATGTAAAAGTAAGTTAAGCCTCATGGCACATAAATATCTCTGATATTTATGGATCTGAAACAAAGGAGTTTCCGTTTTAGGTTTTTCAAGGTTGTCATGGTTTGATACAGGTGTCCCCCACAAACAATTGAATGTGTTCTGATAG
>PVHP010027743.1:0-23609 GCA_004024765.1 Zapus hudsonius
GGTAGAACCTTCCAGTGATGGGGGCCTTGTATTTTTGCTCCTGGGCCCCATGATGGGTAGATTTGCTCTGCCATGATGTGCTATCCAGCAACAGGCCAACTGATCATGGATTGGAAACTGAGCTTTAAGTCAAAATGAACCTATAAGCTCTATCAGCTGGTTTTGAATGTATTGTGTTGAAGTCATGGAAACTCCAAGTGTGTCCATGAATGCTCAGGAAACAATCTAAATATCAAACCACTGAAAATGTGCTTTCAAGTATTACTGTGTGTGATAGTTAGGTTTTGTTGTCAACTTGACCTTTTTTGTAACTCTTGGGTGGGTCTCTGAGGATGTTTACAGGAAGGCAGCCTCTCAGTAGGGGGCAAGATGTAAGGAAGCTCAAAGAAGCTAGAAGTAAACATCCTTTCCTGTGTGGGCAGTGCAGGAAAGAAATTCCAGAGACTCAGGAAACCATTAAGTCTGGGGTAGGGCTGAAAGACCCCACCCTAAGGCTATGTAAAGGGGAAGAGATTCTCACCTTTGCCCTCCTGCCTGTTTGCTGTTTTGTGTGTGTGGTATAGGTGATGGGTTTCTCTCTCTGCTTGGACCTGTGAAAGAGGGCCAGTCTCTTTTGCTGTTACAGAACTTCCCCTCAATCTGTACTTTCAATAAATACTTTCCTCCCCCAAATTCTGCCTGGTTTGAAGATTCATCCCAGCGGTGAGTGGCTAAGACACCATGTAAGCTATAGCCCCCCATCTCCAGGTTTTGGTGTTTTTTACCTCCCTCTGGAGGATGTATTACTGATCGTTGCTATGCAGATTGTTAGAAGACTCCACTCCCTCAAAATCCTCTTCCCTCAGTAATCTCCACATGTCAATACCATCTCCCTTTGTAGCATTAATACCCTTCCAGTTGGACTGACCACACAAGGTTTTCCTAATCATTTCTGAGAAGTCCAGGGAGAGATCATTTTTAGAAAGACTATGTGATATCTGAGGCGAATATTAGATCAGTGCTTAATGGACAAAATGTGGTTCTTCAGACAAAAACACAGAGTCCCTGAAGCAGATTAGGATCTTTCTGATCTTCACAGATGTTTGCAGACCCACAGATTTTACAACATGAACTCTGGGCCAGGAATGAGAGAATAAGATACGTTTTTTTTACACTTTGGTGAGGAAATAAATGTGGTGGTGGACTTTTAAACTATGTTTCTTTCTGTATGATGCTGACAAGGGGCCAATGCATTCAATTTTGAAACACTCCATAAATCAAACCAAGCAGCCCCAATAGCTGGAGCTAATAATGCATTAACCAATATTCAGAACATGTGAACAAAATTGGAAACAGTTAAAAAATTAAAGAATGTATTACATTTGTATGAAGTCTAGTTTTTAATGATAGATGTTCTTTGAGCAAGTAGAAGTCTATTCTTAAGGGATCTCAGTTTCTTCAAACTCAATTGAGACAAAATAAAGCACACTGGCAAGATTTGTATTAAAATGCCCATATTTCACTTTGACTTTCCTGGATATGGCAGCTATAAAACCACAAATATCTGAGCCAGATTTTCCTCATGTCCTATGTACCCTCCCCCAGGAGTAAGCAAAGCACATTTCAAGCACCATTAGCTATTTTGAATTACTGTCTTCTTGTAGTATAAGGTACCCAGGTGGCTTTAAGGTTGATACAATATTGTTAAAACAGCCTAGGATTAACTAAGGCACCTGGAAAGTAAGATGTTCATTATGGTAACATTTGCTTTGTCTGTTTTATAGGGCTTATTCAGGGAGGTCACCTTGGAGTTTCCATTTTCTAAGAATTCTCCTTCCTACAAGAATAGAAAGTTTGTTCTGATGTCTGCACAAAATTAACATAATCAACTTGTTTAAGTGGCTAATTTGAATTAATGTTAAACAATGAGAAATGATAAATAGCTGTGTGGGAGCTAAAAAGCTTCTGTCTCTATATGTTTGTATTTAGATCTATGAGTGTCCAGATATCAGCTGGGTGTGGTGACATAATTGTCACATTCCAGCCACGGAGGAAGGAGGAGCATGAGTTTGAGGTCAGTCAGGGATAAATACCTAGATCCTTTGCAAAAAAAAAATTACCATCATCCCAAAGCACAAACAATACAAAACAAAATATAAGCAAAAAAAAGAGTCCAAGATTCACAAGAGAAACACACACACACACAAAGAGAGACATAGCCATAAAAATTACTTCCATGCAAATTTTACGTAAATAAAATTGGTATGTCAAAGGGATTTTTTGTTTTTAACTTTTTTAATATTTTATTTATTCATTTTCAAAGAGAGAATCAGGAGAGAGAGAGAGAGAGAGCGAGAGAGAGAGAGAGAGAGAGAGAGAGATAATGCACCAGAGCCACCACTTTGTGTGTCTGGCTTATGTGGGTACTGGGGAATTGACCCCGGGGCCTTAGGCACTGGAGGCAAGTGCCTTAACTGCTGAGCCATCTCTCCAGCCCTGTTTTTAACTTTTTTATCAATAATTTTCATGCATGTACATGATGTCTTTTGATCACAATCCCCTGCCATTCCTTTTCTCCACCCTTCCCTTCCACCCTCCCTCTGAATCCTTCTTTCTAATATGTTCTTCTTCTGTTTTAATGTCTATTGTCATCCATGTCAGATTGTTAATGGGCCCAGGATTGTGAAGGCCTTGTGCAGGTAATGACAGCCATTGTCAGGTTATGAAGGCAACAGGCACTTCCTGTCCAGAAGATAGTATGACCAAGCACTCCTCCCCATCCTCTGGCTCTTACATTCTTTCCACCCCTTCTTCTGCAATGTTCTCTGTATGTAGCACTGAGCACTCAACAGTCACTTATTCTCCGTAGTTTGATGAGTTTAGTATCTCCCCAATTGTCAAGAAGAAACTTCCACTGACCAAAGATGAGAGCAGATAGAAATAAATCTATGTAAAGGATACTTTGATAGGCACAGCATATCATCCAGCCACAATGGTAGTAGCTGTGTATGATCGATATATGACCTTCACAGGCATGGGTTTTTGACTAGGATCCAATACCACGTGTATTTGATTCCCTCCTATGGAGTAGGCCTCAATTCCAATCAGAGAGTGACTGGTTCCTCCCATAATGCTCATGCCACTATTGCACCAGTGGGCACGTCTTCCCCATAGTTGGCTGTGTATTATGGAGGGTGAGTCTGCCACTAGTGAAGACCATTGATGACTTTTCTCTCACAGCAGCCTGTGACAGATAACCAGCAGGGTTTTCAACACAATTCATGTTGAAACTAAAGCATGGAGTATCTTCAACAGTAGGGTTTTAACATCTAGTAGTTCTGGCATTGATGATAGCCTGCGCAAAGTTTTGGGGACCTCGGGGCCTTCCTAGACCAACAAATAACAAGGAGGTATCCAACCCATGCCACAGGGTTGTTTTTTAATAATAGCCTCTGGCTTCTAAGAGTAATATTATCTACCCCCCACTGAATACTTCTGTTCCCTCACCTCTTTCTCTCCCTTTCTTTCAAGTTTTATATATATATATATATATATATATATATATATATATATATATATTGTCCATAATGAGTTACATTATTTAGTGGGCAAACAATGAGTTGTTATCCCCAATTCCCCAATACCCCCCTCCCCCTCCCCAGTCAGCTGGATATCCTCCTCCGTGGGTCGTCTGGATCAGTTCTTGTGGCAGGGGACCATGGATAGCCTAGTACTCAGCCTGGTTCTCCTGGCCCAAGTGTGTTGTTACTGATGGGTGCCATGCCTCTGGATCGTCTCAAGTTATTTTTTAATTAGGTAATACAGAAGTAGGTTTCTCGATAGCTTTTTTGGTAACATCTTATTTTTGGTTAACTCTCTCCACCTCTTCCTCTGCTTCATTTCTCTCCCCTGACCCAAGCAGAAGCCTTTCCACTCAGTAGTCTTCCCCTGTACTGATGTATCTCCTCTCCTCTCCCCCTATGCCTTCCCTTCTCACACCCCTGATGGGCCCACTGTAGCTTCCTGCTTCTATTTAATTATTACACCAACTTATATACGAATCTAAAAAATTTGAAGTTAAGATCCACATATGAGAGAGAACGTGTGATGTTTGTTTTTTGGAGCCTGGGTTACCTCACTTGGTATATTTTCCAGGTCCAACCATTTTGCTGCAAATTTCATTATTTCCTTTTTATTTACAGCTGACTAAAATTCTATTGTATATCTGTGCCATATCTTCATTTTCCATTGATCAGTTGATGGGCATCCAGGCTGATTCCATTACTGATCTAGTGTGAATCGAGCATCAATAAATATGGATAAGCAAGTATATCTATAGTAAAATACAGAGTCCATAAGGAACGGTATAGCTGGATCACATGGTAGATCTGCTCATCCACACTGATCTCCAGGTTGGCTGCACCGGTTTCATTTCCACCAACAGCGAATATTGGTTCCTCTCTCTACTTGCTCACCAGAATTTGTTGATATTTGCCTTTTTGGTGATAGCCATTCTATCAAAGTCGTTTTAATTTGCATATCTCCGGTGACACAAAGATGTTGAACGTTTTTAAAAATGTTTATTGGCCACTTGTATTTCTTCTTTTGAACACTGTCTGTTTAGTTATTTTTTGGTTGGGTTGCTTGATTTTTATTATTTAGTTGGGTTTTTTTTTTGAGTTCCTTGCATATTAATCATCTGTCAGATGAACAGTGGGTAAAGGTTGTCTCCCCTTCTGTAGATTACCTCTGGGCTCCGTTTGACAATTTTCCTTAGCTGTGCAAAAGCTTTTTTAGTTTCACGAGATCCTATTTGTTGACTATTTGCCTTATTTACTGGGAAATAAGGGCACTATTCAAAAAGTCATTCTTTAAGCCTACTTTGTCCTCGAGCTCTTTCAGAGTTTCAAGTCTTACATGGAGCTTTCTGATCCACTTGGAGTAGGTTTATGCGCACAGCTATAGGTCTGGATAAAGGTCTGGTTTCATTCTACATACAGATCTTTCTTGAATGTATGTTTTTGGCATCTTTGTCAAAAATTAGGTGACTGTATTTGCATGGACTTATTTCTATTCCATTGATTTCCATATATGTTTCTATGGCAACACCATGCTGTTTTTATCATTATGGCTCTGCAGTATAACTTAAAGTCAGGGATGGTGATACCTTCAACGGTATCCTTTTTGTTGAGAAGAGTTTTGGCTATCTGGGTGTTTTGTGCTTTGATTTGTGAATTTTGACTGATTTTTTTTATCTTTCTGAAGAATTTTGATTAGAATTGCATTGAATTTCTATAATGCTTTTGGTAGAATGGCCATTTTTATATGAATTTTCCAGACCACGAGCAAGGGAGATCTTTTCATCTTCCTCAATTTCTTTCTTCAGTGTTTTGTAGCTTGCATGGTAGAGGACCTCACTTTCTTGCTTAGGGATATTCCAACCTATTTAAATTTTATGCCTATTGTAAATCAGACTATTTTCCTGATTTTTTTCCCAGTATGTTTGTAATTAGTATATAAAACAATATTGATGTCTGTGTGTAAATTTTGTGTCCTGCCACTATGTTGAATGTATTTGGGGTTTTTTGATGATATATTTAGGACCTCTTATATATAGATTAGTATCATCTACAAATAGATATAATTTGACTTCTTTTCCAATCTCTATCCCTTTCATTTTTCCTCCTTTCTTATGGCTCTAGTTGACTTTAAGCACTATATTAAATAGAAGTAGAGAAAGTAGACAACCTTGCCTCATTTCATATCTTCTTGAATTTCTTCTTCATTTAGCATGATGTTGGCTCTAGGTTTCCTATCTATAGCCTTTATTTAATTGGAACATATTCCCTATCTGTATTCTCTCCCATGTTTTTTTACATGGGTGCTGGGGAATCAAACCCGGGCCTTTAGGATTTGCAAGCAAATGCCTTTGACCACCGAGCTATCTCTCCAGCCCATCTTTTCTTCCTTCCTCTCTTTGTTTCTTCTTTTCTTTTCTTCTTCTTTTTTTCTTTTCTTTTCTTTTTCTTTTTTTTTAAGGCAGGGTCTCACTCTATTCCAGGCTGGCCTGGAACTCACAGTAACCTTCCTACCTCTCCCTCTCCGGTGCTGCTATTAAAGGCAACTAGAGGAAAACAGTTCAAGATGTAAGCATAGTTCAACTGTCTGAAACTATCCTTAGGTAAATTGCACATGAGAATGTGTTTAAGACATTTTCTAAATGTGTAGTTGCTTTATTTTTAAAATTTATTTATGTTTTATGGTTTTTCGAGGTAGGGTTTCACTCTTGCAGAGGCTGACCTCCTGGAATTCACTATGAAGTCTCAGGGTGGCCTTGAACTCACAGCAACCCTCCTACCTCTGCCTCCTGAGTGCTGGGATTAAAGGCTTGCACCACCACACCCGGTTTGTAGTTGCTTTAAATGGTAGTGAATCCAAGAATGTTCATGCTTCCAAATAGAGGAAAAAATATCAATGATTTTGCAAATAACATTCCTATTGTATTGACACATTGCATACATTGTAGAAAATTTAGGGAATTTATATAAACAAAGAGAAAACAAATCATGTATAATGCTAGCATTTGAGGATGAAGAATGCCATAACTTTTTATTACACATTCTTTTCTTCTTTGTTTATAATAGCCACATAGCACACATAATTAGTTCCTTATTGTTACAAATACAGGATGTTTTAATTTTCTTGCCAAATGCATAAAATGACAAATAATACTTCTTCAGATAATTACATAGGCACCTTAATCTGCAATGAACATTGGGCAGAAACAAAACCTTTATGAAACAAATGTAAAAGAGTGGTGAAGAAGTCTATTTTTGAAAAATACAGTTTGTGTAATGAATTATTTTAAATTGACTGATACATTGATTTTGGTTTTATTTATTTTCTTTATTATTTATTACTTATTTATTTTTTGATCAGAGATGAAGGAAAGTTTATTACAGGAATAAAAGTAGCCATGACTGGGGAGATGGCTCAGCGTTAGTTTTGCAAGCTTGAGGACCCGAGTTTGGATCCCCAGCACCCACATAAGTGCCAAGCATATTAGTGGACACCTGTAACCCCAGTGCTAAGGAACCTGAGATAGCAGATCCCTAGGCAAGCTCACTAGCTAGATGAGCCATATCTGGAGCTCTGGGTTCAATAAGAGCCTTTGTCTCTATAAATAAGATGGAGAGCAACAGACGGAGACACCTGAACTCCATCTCTGGCCTCCACATGCACACCCACACACATTCATGTACACACCCACACCCACACCCCCCCCACACACACACAGTAATCAGCATGCCATACTTGAACACTGGTTCCTACAGGCTGACATGGCTGAGGCCTGCTGACAATTGTATATCCAGTGTTTGGCTTTACAGACCCCTGAATGTTCCCAGCACTCAGCCTGCCCTTTGCTTCACACATTGTCTTAATGCTTTTATTTATTTTTTATTTTTTTAATATATTTTATTTATTTGAGAGAGAAAGGGAGAGAAAGAGAAAGAGAGAGAAAGAGAAAGAAAGAGAGAGAATGGGTGCACCAGGGCCTCCAGCCACTGCAAATCAATTGCATCTGGCTTTACATGGTACCGGGGAATTGAATCAGGGTCTTTCTTCTTTGTAGGCAAATGCCTTAACCCATAAGCCATCTCTCCAGCCCTTAATGTTTTTTATTTTTACAATAAATAAAGCAATGTATAAAAAAATAAAGTAAATTTATAAAAAAAAATAAAGTGCAATGAATCAAGTAAGCAAGCCTGCACCTTGCTGTGGGCAGTACTCATGTCTACCAAGACTATTCACTAGGCCAATATTAATCAGAGGCAGTCCAGAATAAAGTCCCACCATGGCCTGGCCACCAGACATACAGAAACACAAGGAATCAACAGTTCAACCTATGAGTTTTGGCAAACACGTAGAGGTGTAGAACCATGATTGTAACCAACGTAGAAGAGTATTTATGACCTCATGAAATTCCTGTGTGCTCCTCTCCTGACATTCTCCCCTTCACTCTCAGCCTCTGGAAACCATCATAAGATTTTTGCCTTTTCCAGAATTTCATATAAGAAGAATCATAAAGAATACAGCATTTGACTTCTTTCACTTGAAAGAATGATTTTGAGAGTCAACCATACATGTATCAATAGTTAACTTCTTTCTGCTTCTGAATAGTATTTTATTGTTGGAAGACACAACAACTTATCCATTCACTAAGTAAAGGACAATTGCCTTGTTTCTGTTTTTTTTTTTTTACTATTATGAGGATCTATGCTAAAAACATTCATGCACAAGCCTTTTGTGAACATGTTTCCATTTCTTTTGAGTAATTAGTTTGGATCTCTTTTTGAGCCACACAGTAAGTATGCTCATGTATAATTTGATTACAAAGTGATAAATTACTTTCATGAGTGGCTGAACCGTTTTTCTTTCTTTGTAACATATCAACATTTCAGTTATCTCTCATCCTTACATTCAATGACTTCCTAAATCTCGTTTTTACTTTGGTAGTCATTTTAGCAGGTGTTCAATGATATGTCACTATATTTTTATTTTATCTTTTCTATGTGGATTAATGATGCTAAGCAACCTTTTCTGTGCTTGTTTATCATCTTGCGTTTCTACTTTGTGAAACATCTGCTCATCTCTCTCTGTTTTTTTTTGAGCTTCTTGACTTTTTCATATTGTTTGGATATTAATTCCTTTTAGGATATAAGTTTTTCAAGTATTTTGCTTATTTTGTGGGTTGCCTCTTCAATCTGTATAAATATTTGTCTAGATGGCCACCATAGAATAATGCTACAAGACCTTGGTAAAAGGTGGGTCCACCTGAAATGTATGTACACAATGCATAAAATCAAAGAATAGGATTGGGGGATGGGAAGAGGGGCATATACAGTAAATTAAACTAATAATGAACTGACACCATAAACCACTAGCTTTTATATAGTAAGCTCCTGAGGAAGCTGAGGGCACCACTTGGTAGGAGGGGCCATGAATAGAATGGGAGGAAATCTAACCTCAAGAAAAATTACTCAGGCCAGCATCTCCCTGTCCCAGTTATTGGTTCCTTCCCACACTGAGCTATTGATCAAAGATACCCATGAGGTCCCCAAAAAATGACAGACTTCTGCCAAAGTTCTTGACTACCTGCTCCAGACCTAAGGTAAGACTCTATTGCTGAAGAAATTATAGAGTCTCATCAAACAACACCAAGAGATCCTGCTAGATCTGTGTAGCATTGGAAGGTGTTGCATGAGCTGCCAGGAGATATTGTTCAATGATATTTGGAGAAAGCACAGACCACTGATATACAATATAGACAGTTGTCACAAGAATGCTGAACACACAGCTGTATGGAAGGGACCAACAAATCAAGAAATGCTCATCTGTGCAATAGTGGCACTAAACCTAGGAGGGTAATTAATGGCTTACTGATTGGCTAAGAGATCCGCTTAGTGACAAGAAACCCTTAACTGGAACTGGGATCCATGGCAAAATCCTATGGGGACCAAGAACTCTCACTCCTAGGGGAAATTCCCACTACCAGAGAGCTACAGAGAGGCTACACCTATTAGGAACCAGCCAAAATAGCAATGTTGTCTCATTTAACCTATATTGATCTCACTCTCTGATGGAGATTCTGTTTGTATTTTTCAGAAGGCAATGAGAGAGAGAGAGAGAGAGCCAGGGACAACCCAATTCCACCAACAAGACATGGGATGATAGCTGATATCTTGGCAGGAGACAAACCACACCTAGCCTTCACACAGGGCCCAAATGAAACCTATGAGAAAGCGACGAAACAAACAAGAGACCAATCACCATAGCAAGTCTGATAACCCATGAAAAGTCAATGGAGACAGACACCAACAATACCCAACACAACCCAGGGCAAAGGTAATTATTCTGGCTTTTAAAAAAAATCAAAGAATGGGGCCGGTTACAGCCCCTCTCCCCCATATGAAAACAAAGTGTACATATTCATTTAGGGTTTCACTAATATCCCAGGCTAAGGAATCTGCTGACAAGGCATCTTGCATCATGGTATGTGAATGACAGGGAGGTCCCGGGACAGAGAAGGTGAAGGGGACAACTCCATCATTTCTGAAGGTGTTCCCAAGGAAGTATCATCTCTGAGGGTCAAGCAGTGTTTCCCAGAGAAAGACTGATGTTACCCCAGCGTTTCTGTGTTCACACTCACAGCCACTAAATGCAGACATGGTTCGTATTCTGGATCTCTTCCACCTCAAAACCACTGAAATCATAACGTAGGTGATGCATTCACTGTAGCATGGGCATGGTTCAGGAGCATGCTGGACATACAGTTTGTGGGTGAAAGGGCTGGAAAATTGTGGGTTAGTATCCATATCCTTAAAAAGGTCACCATTCTTAAAAAGTGTAGCGACACCTTCTATCAAATATGAGAGCCTCCCTAGAGGAGATGAAGTCCGACACTGTTCACAGTTCAAGTAAAAAGATAGGGGAAGATAGACTTTTTATTTTGGCTTCTATTTGTAAGATCTTTTTAAAAAATTATTATTGTGTAAAGCTCTTGCTGAATTAGCTTCAGTACCTGAGTTTAGATTCTCGGAGCTCCAAAGCTGGGCACCATGGTGCTAATGGTTGCAATTACCAGCATGCCAACTGCAAGAAGGGTGACAGACTTGAGAAAGGCCCATCAATGACCAATGAGTGACCCTGCCTCAAAGAAGGTCGACTATAAGGTCAGAAACCCAAAGCTGTCCTCTGATCGCCACACTTACACCATGAAATGCACGTGCCCACGTGCACATGAACATACCTGTGCACTCATGCGTACCAAAAAAAATTATCATCACGTATAGGTCTCGTGTAGAACAAAGGGAAAAAACTTCAGGTAGATAAAATGATTGAAGCTTTAAAGATAAGGAGCTTTGATGTCTGGTCCTTTGGACTCTGACTTGGCAAGCTGGGTCTGTTAAGAAGCTTCTCCATAGGCCCTGATGCTCCAGACGATCATTACCATTCTATTTAGCTTCCATTAGCTACCACAAAAATGGCCTATAAAACAGACAGAAGACAGCATTGAGAGCAACTTCTTCAAGGATCTAAATGTGAGTGGAAGGTAAAGAAAATAACATAGGCTTAAAATAGCCTTCCACATTTTTTTCCCCACAAATGGATTTGCTTTCAAACAAAACCACCTAATGTTCTGAAGGTAAATATTTTGAGGAATTGTATGGAATACCACACAGTAGAATTACTAAAGAAACACCTTAATGGGGTGTTGCTGTCAGATTTCTAGTTGCTGCGTAGAAAGAACCCAAGCAAAAGTGGCTTGTGGAGGAAAGGGTTTATTTGGCTTATGGACTTGAGGGGAGACTCCATCCTG
Source organism: Zapus hudsonius (assembly GCA_004024765.1). NCBI lineage: Eukaryota > Metazoa > Chordata > Mammalia > Rodentia > Dipodidae > Zapus > Zapus hudsonius. The sequence continues at coordinate 11,360 of PVHP010027743.1, forward strand.
GCAGGGAAAATGATGGCATGAGCAGAGGGGTGGACATCACCTCTGTCACAGCACTAGAAACAGTGGCAGGAAGGTGTGCCGAATACTGGCAAGGGGAAGCTGGCTTATAACCCCCATAAGCCGGCCCCCAATAACACAGCTCTAGTGAGGTTCTAATTCCCACACTGCCATCAGCTGAGGATCGATTACCCAGAACACATTCATTTGTTTGTGGGGGAAACCTGGATCAAACCATGACATAGGGCCATGCTGCTTGAATTGTATTGAATTTGAATTTTGCATAAAGATCATCCTTTCTCCATTCAGGTGAAATGACAGTGAGTCCCCACAAGGCAGGATGCTCGTTATTCCTATTATGATGCTTATTAATATGAAACCAATAAGATCCTTTAAATGGAATGTAATTCGATGGAATTAATTGACAGTAAATAGAGCATATGTGGTTAACTTTGCTTTTGAAATTAACCTATCAGGTGCTGATCTCTGTAATTAAAGAATCCTAATTCATAATTCTCTGAATCACAGCATTTGGCAGGCAAATGCCAGCAATTTTCATTTCACAACACAGTGCCTCAGACAGTAATAAGCTGGAACAAAACACATGCAGGTTTAATCAGGTAACAAAGCATGTCAAGCACTTACCCTGAAATAAGGGAGTCTGGCGCCTCAAGTGTGAACCTCAGAAAGCTCCCTGGGCCATGTTATGTTCTCTGATCCATACCTTTCTATGGCTTCTGTTGACACTTTTTTTTTTAAGAGGGAAAAAAAGTGTCACCCAGAGAAAGCATCGGTATTCAAAACAACTTACTCCCAATAGGACTTCTGGGAACCAGAGATACAAACACACATGTACGTGTGCACCAGAAGACACAGACGTGTAAATGCACACGTGAGCACATGTCCATATACTCACTTACAGTCATGAACAGAGATGCAGATATTGAAGACAAGCTGCTTGAGGAAAGTCTGAGTTAGCGGCACGTTATGTTGGTTCAAATACCAGGAGGAAGAAGGGAACGGAAGCAGGAGGATGACAGCTGCATTTTTTTTTTAGAAAATTATGTAAAACTTTGTCTTCAGTCTATAAGGTTCCTAGCTGATGATGTCATAGATCCAGAAATAAGCCCTCAAAGTACCCTCTTAGGTGGAAAATTAAAGGCTAGGAGGGCTTCTGCATCTTTCTTATGGTTGTCCCAGGATCCTGGAACCTCTGATCCATGACACACAGACCATCAGTGAGGTCATGAGAAGAAAACTGGAAAAAAACATCTTGTATAACTGTATTTTAAGGCCGAGCTATATCCATCAGTGGACATGTGTGGCCAACATCAGTATCTCCCTAAGACCTGGGAGATTATTTTTGCCAGTCTCCCTTCCTCTCTCTGTGGGGTGAACAGCTACAGCCCCAAGGGAAAGTGTCTATTCCAATTCCTGCTCACCAAGATCCAGATGTGGGATCTACAATTCCCCTGCCCAACAACACTCTGAGCCAGTTTCCAAGGTTCTTGCTGACTTTCCCTAGGGTCCATGTTCCTGGGAACAGACTTCATTGTTGACCCTGAGAGGGAAGCCAAAAGCTGGCTCTATGAGGGTGACCGTGGATTGGACCTATGACCCAAGGTACCCATAGTTGTGTACTCAATGGCTTTGATGGGTCAGAAGGGACCAAAATGGGAAGCAAAGGAGAGTGTATCCTGAGGGGATGAGGATGGGTTTATTTGTTTATGTTGCTCAGGCCCAGAATCCAGAAGACCAGGGCCAGGCCACATTTCCACAGAGAAACCAAACTTAGGCATACCTGGAAACCTAGGATTTTAACCCAGTGACTTGCTTGGCTTCTTTCCATTTTCCCTTAGTGATGAAAATATTCCACGGACATTTGACATCCAGTGACAAACTTACATCTCATTGTAGTCATGAAATGAAATTTTAAAAATCCCACAAAGAAATACAGTGATGATTTTCCTCACTGGCTATTGTGTGTTTGTGTGAGTATACGTGTGCATACGTACATGTATTTAGATGAAAAATTAACAATTTATGATCCTAGAAAAAATGAAGTATTGGAACCAATACTTTTAAAGTTAAATTAATGCAGTTTTTGAATATGGTGGAAACATAGCTACAGATTTATCACAGCAATGAACAATGCATTTCAATTTACAACAAATTCAGTTATGCGAGGGACAATTCATAGGGGGAAAAGAACTTATATTTCAAAGTATTATTTTAAAGTAATAAAATACCTTGGGTATGAACTAAAATTTCCGTTTACCAAGCAAAAATATCACACCCTGCTCTTGCACCACATTGCTTAGTTTTAGAATATTTAACACAAATAAAAACACAGTATAATCACAACAAATAACAGAACTGAATTAACTGAAATTCTATTTCTTACTCTTTGTACTCATTATTTGCTATGGGGTTTCTCGTGACCTCCAATTTATGTACTTTAGTGCCAGCCCCCAGTGTGACTATATTTGGACTTGGAAGTAAAGGTTAGATGAGGTCATAAAAGAAAGTTCCTCATCCCATCCTGTAAGAAGAGAACCAGAGGTTATCCTCAGCCTGCTCTGTACACCCAAGGAGAATGGCCAGGAAAGACCCTAGAGAGAAGGGGGTATGTCACCTGCTGAGGAGAGAGGCCTTACCAGAATCCAGACCTGCTCACTCCTTCATGTTGGTCCTCAGGCTCTGGAATGGTGACTGGATGAATTTCAGCTCCTCAACCTGTACTCTTTTGTTCTGGAAGCCCTAGAAGACAACCCATTTTTCTTGTTTAATTGTCATTTGTTTTGCACACCCCTCTCCCCCATATAGGCACAGGGGTGCACGGTGCCACAGGTATGGACACACTACTCACTCAGGAGACGAGCTGGGCAATGCCTCTCTGCCAGCCATGAGCTCCATAGAGCGAAACATGGGCAGCTGAGGAGGCGTGGCTTGTGTAACCAGAAAAGTGGAGTTTTCTACATTAACTGCCACGTAAGTTATAGCGTTTATTAAATCACTTGGAATCAAAGCATGCTATTTCATGCTAATTTGAAGCTTATATAGATATTTCCTAGGTAAAATCAACTTGTGGAAGTAAACCACAATTATTCCACATTTTAAAGCATAGATAAAAAATACTTTTCTCTCAGCAGCATTTAAATATATATATTACTTAAATATATATATTTAAATGTTTCCACCATATATTAAATATATATTTAAATATATATCTAATAATTATATTATTAAATATATTAACATATATTATTTAATATATATTATATAATAATATATATTTATATATACATTATTAAATATATATTTATTATTTATTTATGTGAGAGAGAGAAAGAGGCAGATAGAGAAAGAGAGAGAGAGGAGAATGGGCATATCAGGGCCTTCCAGCCACTGCAAACAAGCTCCAAATGCGTGCACCGCTTTGTGCATCTGGTTTTACGTGGGTACCTGCATCTGGCTTTACGAGGGTACGGGGAATTGAACCAAGGTCATTAGGCTTTGCAGGCAGATGCCTTAACTGCTGAGCCATCTCTCCAGCCCATCAGCAGTGCTTTGTTGCTGGTATCAGATAGATGGTAAAGAACAGACTTCTCATCTATTTTCTCTTTGCTTTCAAGTTCTCGGCCAACTGAAAAGCATGCAGTGCCTTCTTGCCCCTGCTGGGAGCCATGCTCCCGCTTGCTCCTGATAAGCACCAGGTCCTTGCTTATTCAGGGTCCTCTGAGACAACAGTCATGTCAAGAGCTTCCTCACAAGATACTTCAGATCCTGTGCTATCCAAAGAAAGAGAGCCCCCCGTTTGTCACTGTAGCACAAATAAGACTTCCCAGAACGAAGATACCTATGAATATTTGTATGTATATTGCACTTAGTATAACAAAATGAAGAGACTCTTTGAGGTTATGCTGGCCCTTGTGTTTGGAAGAGAAATCAACGGTGCTTGAAAAGATGTTGAGCATCTGTCTAGTTATGAAGCACTTCTGAGACTTCTTGGTCAGAAAATGATAAAATGGAGTCTTGAAGAATTGATTGTCTAATGGACCTCTTGACTCATCTTATTACAACAGGAAGTAGTGGTCATTAGAAGACCAGGATTCTACTATGGGCTCTCTACAGAGGTTCCATGGGACCTAATACCTCTGTAAGACATGGCATCTCTGGTCCAGATCAAAAGGTGCATTTCTATTACAATAGACACTGGGTAGCTCACTGAATGCAAAGAAATCAAAGCTTGAGGACTGGAGAAATGGTTCTGCGGTTGAGGAGCTTGCCTGCAAAGCCTAGTGACCCGGGTTTAATTCCTCAGTGCCCATGTAAGGCAAGATGCACAAAGTGGTGTGTGCATCTGGAGTTCATTTGCAGTGGCTGGAGACCTTGGTACACTATTCTGCCTCTATCTATCTATCTATCTATCTATCTATCTATCTATCTATCTATATCTTTCTCTCTCTCCTTTCTCTTCTCTCAAAGTGTTTTTTAAAAAAAGAAGAAGCTTGTATGGGTCTTGGGAATCACAGGAGAAGTCTAGTTGCTAAAATGAAGGGAATGCAGGACTTCAAGCTCCTCTTCCCACAGAAGCCTGCAGCAGATCTGCTAAAGCCCTACAGTCCATCATCCATCTTGGCTCTAGGAAAAAGGATTTTGTCAAGAAGAGCTCCCCCAGATGATTCTGTTTTATCTGAGTGCCACTGTCTTCTCGGAGTAATTATATGATGTCACTGTGCCCATGATAGTTCTTCATTCACTGTGGTCCAGAGAAGCCAAATGGTTAGACACTTCTGATGTAAACCAAACTCTTTTTTTTCCCCAAACTCTTTACTGCAGCAGAAAAGACAAACTGTGCTTTTCCATGGCCGAGTGGAGAAGAAAAGCCACCTGAACTGTTAAAATGGCGATTTAAGAGAGAGCATATTTGTCACTTTCAAGACACACATTTCAAAGATATGGTGGGCATAATGGTTGACCTTGATTGCCAACTTCGTTGGATCTAGAACCATCCAAGACAAATCTCTGTCCATGTCTATGAAGGAGCTTCTACATTAGGTAAATTGAGGCATGAAACCCACCCTAACTATAGGGGGGTACCATTTCATGGATCAGAATCCCCAACTGAATGAAAAAGCTGAATGCCAACATGCATCATTGTCTGCTTGAGGACTAAGATTGAATGTGACCTGTTGTGTCAATTTCCAGCTGCCATGCCCTCCTACCAGGATGGACCTCATCCCCTCAAACTCTAAATCAGAATAACCCTTCCTCCCTTAAGTTGTTTCTGTTCAGGTGTTTTGTCACAGCAGGCAGGAAAGTAATTAATATCGTGGGATATTAATATAGTAAGATATTATATATTATTCATATAATATATATTAGCTATACTTCTAAGGGGACATGTCTGGCACATAGTAGGAACTCAGTAAGTGCTCATTAAATAAAAGACTCTTCTCTCCTTAGAAGGCAGCAATGGATCCTTTGTTTTTATTTAATTATTTTAAAACAAAAACACACCAATGTGTCAATGCTTTATCATACTAGCAAAATCCTATGGATGAAATTAGACAGAAGAGCAGACAGAAGGCTGGGTGGATAATAGCACATAAATTACAAAGACAAAATCGGCATTAAAAAGGAAAGTCGGGGTGAGGAGACAGCTCAGTCAGTAAAATGCTTGTCTCCTATGCATGAGGACCTGGGTTTGATTCCCCAGTAAACACAGAAAATCTGGATGTGGTGGTGCACACTCAGGATTACAGTGCTGGGAGGTGGAGAAAGGAGGATCCCCAGGGCTTATTGGCCAGCCAGTCTAGCCTAATTGGTAAGCTCCAGGCCAATGAGAAAAGCTCCGTCTCAAAAAGAGGTAGAAAGCATATCTAAAAAATGATACCCTAGGTTGCTCATTGGCCTATGCGCATATATGAACAGGTACATGTGTGCGCACACACACATACACACGCAAACAGAGAGAGAGGAATAAGGGAAGGAAGGAAGGAAGGAAGGAAGGAAGGAAGGAAGGAAGGGGAGAGAGGGAGAAAGGACGGATGCCTTTTGGAGGAGAGAAGTCATTAATTATCTTGAGCAGTAGTAGACCTTAGAAGCCTTTAAAACTTGCCAGCCAACTGTGCCAAATGGTGCAAGGTGGCATGTCTGTTATGGAGAAAACCAACTGCTCTCTGATTGGATTTGAGGTGGGCCCCACAGGAAGAACTCATGCCTGGTTCTTCAGACCTAATGAAAAGCCCATGGCTGGGAAGGTCAGAAGCCTTAGAGAGCATATTATGCCCACCAAACTGCCCTCTAAACACTTATGTTTATGCCCATATATTAATATGAGTATGACTCTCACCTTTGGTTTCAGAAGCTGCTCTTTTCAGATGGTGGTGATCACTGGGATGACTCGAAACTCAACATTGTGCTCAGAAAAAGTGACAGTGGAGTGTGTTCAGCACCGAGGGAGACGTTTCTGTCTCAGGCTCAGGGCCCATTACAGAAGAGCTTGCGGAAAGAATATGAGAGCCAAACGCAGGAGAGGACTGATTACAATGCTGTGTGCCAGACACAAAGTGGTCTTGATATGAGTCACCTCATAGTGGCTAAACTACCCACACAAGACCTGCATCATAGGAAAGGGGAAAGCATCAAAACAGAAGAGAAACTGATTGGGAAAAAAAGGGATTCAGGGAAGGGGGGATTTGGAAGGGAAAACTGGGCTGGTGGAAGGGAATTATGATCATTGTAGATTGTCTATACTTACAGAAGTTTTCTTTTTTTATTTTTAGATGTTTACTGGCCAGCTGTATTTCTTCTTTTTTTATTTTATTTTTATTGCCCAAAATTAGATGCATCGATTGAGTAAATATTGTGGTTATATTCCCATTTCCCTCCCCCCTGTCCCCAATCCCCTGGGTAACCTCCTCGGTGGGCACACTGGATCAATCCATGTGGCAAGGGGTTATGGATAGCATAGGAGGCAAAAAGGTTGCCCCCCACCTTTATGAATTGTAACTGAGGGGGGTAATGCCTCTGGGTAATCTCTCCCACCATGGCTCTTACAATCTCTCCACCCCCTCTTCCACTCAGTTCCCCGAGTCATGGAAGAGTTTTAAGTCTGTTTCATTGTTGTTTTTGTGACCTTGAGAGTCTCTGTGCTTCTATTTTAAGTTGTGTTGGAAGTTGTTGGTGTCTGTCTCGCTGACTTATCCTGGGATGACTGATTGGCTGTGGTTATAGGTCTCTTTCTTGCTCCACCACTGCCTCAAGTGTTTCACTTGGGGCCTCCACGATAGGCCTGGGGTGGTTCATCTCTTGCTGGGATATCAGCCTTTGGCCGTTCCAGAAGTTTTCAATAAAAAAGTCTAAAAAAAAAGAAATAAAGAAATGAGATAAGAGGGAGTAAAGGAATAAAACAAAGAAAATCTAAGCATCTAAATTAGTGTTCTGAACCAGACTGCTCAGGGTCTGATAGAATGAGCCAGCCACAAAAGTTAGACCACACATCAGAACATGTGGCTTTTTACTGCTAAGATGGCTGGCCACAGCTCTACATGAGTGAGAGAAAGAAATATTTTAAAAATGTTTTTATTTACTTATTTGGAGAGAGAGAGAGGGAGAATGGGCATGCCAGGGCCTCTAGCCACTGCAAACCAACTTCAGATGCACCACTTGTGCATCTGGCTTTATGGAGGTAGTGGGGAATTGAACTGGAGTCATTAGGCTTTGCAGGCAAGTGACTTCAACCCTTATAACCATCTCTCCAGCCCCCCAAATCTTTTACATATGGCCAGAAGAAGTATTGGCCACAGATGTTTGCAGACCATTTGGCTTTCCCGCCAACTCATTTTGAGTTCTTCTCCGTGAAAAATAAAGCCATAAATAAGGTTTTCTAGAATATCAAGACTTAAAGATAGAATGTGTACCCCAGCGCCCTGACTGATGATCGGACCAAGTCTCCAGCGTAAAAACCCAAGGTCAGGCACTTCAGCATCCATGGCCAAATCTCAGCATCTCCAAGAGGTAAGAGGGTCCTCCTGAGCCTGTTGCATCCTTATGAGTGTGATGACACCCGCACTTGGAGGTTATTATCTTATTGACGATGATACATAGGCCAGCACATGGGAGAGATCCAAAATAATTTAAATGCAGAAACAGAGTAGAATAAAGTGATTGAAGGTCCCTTTGCTTCCCATAGTCTGATCATGTAATTGCTTTTCTTTAAATCCCCACTTATTCTTACACCCTGATAAAATCAGATGACGTGCAAGTTAGATATGGAAGAAAGAATTGCATTCCTCTCCAATGCTCCTCATCTTCTGGATTAGAAATTACATCAATAAAGCATTCAAGATAAAGACTTAATTAGTATAATGTATCTTGTGCTTTGTTCTTTGTGAGATAAGCTCAAATGAGAGAAACCCAGAACCAAACAGAAGATGTTCTCTGGAGTCTTTTCCAGATTCAGGATAGCAAGTAATTGTTCTTTCTAATTCAGTTATATCAGCGAACAAATGCTGACCCTGTCCAGAGACCTTGGAGTAGAGGACAATGATGAAGTATCTTGAGCAACTGAATGTTACCAAAAAAAAAAAAACCCAAAAAAAACCAAAAAAACTAGGTTAAGATAATGTGAGCTGTTACTTCTTCTATGGACCTGAGAAACCTTCAGTGAACGCTTCATTCCTGAAATCCTACTATGTGCTAGGTAGTGTTTTTGTTGTAGCTAATGTCTTCTCTTGTTGCTGTTCAGAAAAGAACCCGACAAAAAGCAGCTTGTGGAGGAATGGGTTTATTTTGGCTTAGAGACTTGAGGGGAAGCTCCATCCTGGCAGGGAAAACGATGGCATGAGCAGAGGGGTGGACATCACCTCCGCCACAGCACCGCAAACAGCGGCAGGAAGGTGTGCCAAACACTGGCAAGAGGAAGCCAGCTTATAGACCCCATAAGTCCAACCCCAACAACACAGCTCCAGCGAGGTTCCAATTCCCAAACTGCCATCAGCTGAGGATCAAGCATCCAGAACACATACGCTTGTGGGGGACCCCAGATCGAACCACCACAGTTTCCTTAGAGGAGTCCACACTCCTGCCTTGCCCTCATGAAAGTGAAGGATCCAGAGTCCATTACACAGATGGTGCTGTTGTGAGGCTCCGCCAAAGGTGGTGGAGTTGTTTTTAAAGAATCTTAGCAAGATTATGAAAAAGAAAACATGTCTTTGACATGGCTCCAAACATGATATTTTTAAGCCTTGAAGTGAAGACTAGGTCTTTGTGTTTCTTTTGACCTGACCTTGGCCAAGACGCCCCATCAAAATAAACCACAGGTTACGGAGAGATGCACGCCATGGGAAGAAATGGAAACAGAAAGGGAAAACCATAACAAAATCAGGATGGGAAAGAGTGACAAGCTGAGTCCAAATAGAATGTCTCGTTCAGGGGAAAATCTTCATGGTCTGTTTTTTTGGATCCACTATTTATTTAAGACTTTCAAAAACAGTAAGGCAGCATGTTCTGAAATATTTGGCGTTTGCTCCTTAGGAACTGTCATTTCATCTTGACAGAATCGTCTTCTAGAAAAGATCTCCTGAGCTTCTCTGGATTTGACTTAAGTTCTTTCTATTAGATCTTGATTTATGGAAATATGAAAGAAGGGTTTGTCAGGAGTGCACTTAACTTCTGCTAAAGAAGATTAATACTTACCTTTCATATGTACTGCTCACGAAGGAAAGAGCTCCAAACTAAATTGCTTTTTTTTTTTTGAATTTTAGACTTCATTTTATTACATGCTGAGGGTTTGTTGTATTATATAAAGTGGTTCTGTGTTATTAAATTTACTTATTTATGTAATAGTTCTACTATATGAGTCTGATATGCACCCATTGGGAAAGTTGTGTCATTCAAGCACAAAAAACTATGTTCCTTTATTTGAAGGAATGCAGAGAGTCTTGAAAGAGAGGCACTTACAAATCCAGTGACCACAAGTGACTCAGAGGAGGGCATAGACAGGAGATGCGACACGGAGTAGGGAAATAGGTCTAGACACCAAGAGGGGTTTTCATGAAATTATTATTTCTTCATAAAAATACCAGTGTGAAAACTGTGGAAGGAAATAATTTAAAGGCACATATGAAAATTTCTTTTGAGGCTGTACTATTGTGTAAGGCCCTAGACCATTTTTAAAAATATTTTATTTATTTATTTTTCAAGCAGAGAGAGAGAGAGAAAGAGAGAGAGAGAGAGAGAGAGAGAGAGAGAGAGAGAGAGAGAGAACACCAGGGCCACTACCTTGTGGGTCTGGCCCTTATGGGTCCTGGGGAATTGAACCCGGGGCCTTAGTCACTGGAGGCAAGTGCCTTAACTGCTGAGCCATCTCTTCAGCCCATAGATCATTTTTAAAAAGTCAATAATATAGTTATTCATTTGCTGTTTGTGGCTTAATTTTTTTCCTTTTCAGTAAAATAGGAGAAAAAGAAACTTCTGTGTTTACACAAAACTATTTCAGTTCCACTTACCATTTCACTGAGCGAGTAGCTGTTGACTAGATTTATTTATTTATTTATTTATTTATTTATTTATTTATTTATTTATTTATTTATTTATTTATTTATTCATGAGGTAGAGTCTCACTTTAGCCCAGACTGACCTGCAATTCATTATGTAGTTTCAGGGTGACCTCAAACTCAGGGTGATCCTCCTACCTCTGCCTCCCGAATCCTGGAATTAAAGGCGTGGGCCACCACTCCTGGCTTGAGTAGTTTTTATAAGTCATTGGAGTTTATGTTACATTTTATACACTTTTCAACTAGCCTTCTTTACTTGCTAAATTTCCAAGAGTGGTTTTTCTTTCATTAAAAATGTTCTGATTCAGCCTTTAGTCCCAGCACTCGGGAGGCAGAGGTAGGAAGATCACTGTGAGTTCAAGGCCACCCTGAGACTACATAATGAGTTCCAGGTCAGCCTGGGCTAGAGTGAGGCCCTACCTTGAAAAACAAAACAAAACAAAAATTCTGATTCTCCAGAATACACTTTTTGTAAACAATTTTCAGTTTTAGTTTTCGGTTGGAATGGAACCTATGACTTTACATATTTTCAGTACATTCTCTACCATTAAGCTGCATCCCAGCCTTACAAAACATCTTTGAATTGAACAAAAATTCCTACTTATGATACACTGTTGATAATAGCAGGTCAAATATCTAGGAGGGTTATTATCAATACCCAGTGAGCAGACACCATAAACACAGACCCTCAGAATCAAAATAAAATAAAATCATAAAATAAAATAAAGATAAAAATTCGAAGTGCATGTCCCATTTCTATTTCACATGGAGTAGGAGGATGGTGTGTTTATTTATTTTTTTTAAATATTTTATTTATTCATTTCTCAAGCAGAGACACAGAGATTGAGAGAGAGAAAGAGAGAGAGAGAGAGAGCGCACCAGAGCCACCACTTTGTGGGTCTGGCATATGTGGGTTCTGGGGAACCCAGGGCCCTAGGCACTGGAGGCAAGTTTAACCGCTGAGCCATCTCTCCAGCCCGGATGGTGTGTTTAGAGATGCCACAATGCTGGACACTTTTCTCACACACACAAAAATATGCTCTGCTAGCAGCTGGCTCTATAAAGAAGTGCCAATTATCTGGCCAATCAGACATCAGCTGGGAGCTGATGGGGATGGCCAAGATGACCAAGAAGTGTCCTATGATGGGCTGGAGAGATGGCTCAGTGGTGGAGGCACTTGCCTGCAAAGCCCAAGGTCTTGGCTTCTGTTCCCCAGTCTACACAGAAATCCAGATGCACACAATGGTACATGTATCTGGAGTTTGTTTGCAGTAGCTGGAGGCCTAGAGGCACCCATGCTCTCTCTCTCTCTCTCTCTCTCTTCCTCTCTCCTCTCCAAACAAATAAAATTTAAAATGATGTTAAAAGGAAGTATCCTCTCTGGGCTGCTCAAAGGAACTGGTATAACCTGAGAGGAAGAGGTAAGGCAAATCATTCAAGTCTCCACTTGTTACACTGAAGTGTTGAAGAGGGGGCCAGATTCTCTTCCCTTCCTCCATTTCTTGTGTCTCTATGGAATCATTGAGTGGTGGTCAGCACTATAGAACAGCTAGGCTTTAGGGCATTAATTCAAGAACTTCTGGCTCTAAGAATAGGGTTTCCTGCAGTCATTTCTCTCTGGCACAGTCTTTGGGAAACAAGTTTGCCTTCAGCACTGAGCTGATCCCTGGTTTAAGTATGAGGCTCAC
>PVHP010027744.1:0-23614 GCA_004024765.1 Zapus hudsonius
GATTATCTTAGACATTTAAAATAATATATTAAATGTAATATATTAAAATTGGCTTTTTAACAAGAAAATCAAATTTGAAGAGTCTGCATATCTTTCAACTTTTTTACCAATAACTGTAAAGCAGATTAATTCCCATGTTTCATATGTCTTGCTAGACAGTTGTGAAGATTATGATTAATTATTGGGCACCTATCCATAAAATATGAACAGATGTGAACCAATAATTGGAACTATTAGTGACTCACTCAAGCTTTTTCCAAGAAGCAGTTTCTGTGATTTTTTTACTTTAATGATATTTTAAATTTCAGCAGCCTAAAATGTCCAAATTAATGCCAATGCTTTCCATTGTTTTTCAACCTATTTCATTAAACTTGGTTAATATTTCTAATAATTGCACTCATACATATATTTTGATTTATCAATCGTTCTTAAAAATATTTGCAATTTTATTTAAATATAAGAAATGTATTTGGGATAAATCTGATCCAGCCTAGGAAACAGATTTGCAATCAATATTTTATTCTACTAATGAACATGTTTTTCTGTTCAATTTTTTCCCTGCTTCCCTTTAATTGTGTGAAATAATTAAAAGACACATTCATAGAATAATACATTCTTATTCATATGAAACTAAAAGTTTAGAAGACAAAATCTAAATAAATAATGAACTTAAAATGCTGTGAATTTATTCAACTATGAAAGCATATTTAAAAAAATTCTTCATTCATAAATGATTCTGCTTGTTTTATGATGAAGATCTATTCTTTTTGTGGAAACAAAGACTTCACATTTCCATGATTTTACTAGTTACTTTCAAAAGTAGAAGCTTTTTGTAATTTTAAAATAGAACTCACATTGCCAAGAATTACAGTGTCAATATTTAATTCTTGGTTGCCATTGTAATCTTGATGTTGTATCTGGAAATGTTCTTTTTTTTTCTTCTTTTCTTGTTAGAGATAAACTATCCTTATAATCTGCTACCTGAAATTTGTTTATTTTCTATTCAGAAAAAAATGTGTTTGATGGAATTTATGTAATTAATGTATTTTTGAAAGAGAGGAAACAAATTTTAACAAAGATAAATACAGGTAAATTCTAAGACCTGAAGAATATAGGGAAAGAATATATTTATACTGTTGTTACTTTTGCTAGAATTAGAAATGAAAATAGTTTTTAAAGGGAAGGAAAATATTATTGGTAAATTAGAAATATCCAAATATGAATGTTTTGAGAAAAATGTAGCTTACATTTTTCTCACCTATGGCATTCATATCATAGTGTAAATAATGTAAGATATTAAACAGTTAATGATAAGCTTTTTAAAATAGTCATCTCTGTGAAGCATCCATTATAATACATTCAAAGCTAAGTACCAGTAGGAAATAGTTCTACGGATTCAAAGTTTCTCTAAGTTTGATTCCTTAAACTGTAGCTGTGTCATATTTAAGAACTTGTTTGATAGTATAGTAAGATGAATATTATTAATAAAACACACTGTATATTTTTAAACAGTGTTCTTAAAATTGACAATATATTTGGACCAAAATTCAAGGTGATATTAAATGTTACTTACTTTGAGTTGATCACTTCCCAATGTATTCCTTGGTTAAAACATCACATTACTCCTAAATACGTACAAAGCTAAGTCAGTAAAAAAAGTGAAGCTTGGCATGATGGCATACAGCTTTCATCCTAGCACTTGGGAGGCAGAGGTAGGAGGATCGCCGTGAGATTTTTTTTTCATGATTTAACACATGCACACTTTGCTATATTTGAGTATGGCTATTAAATTGAAAAAATTGTGCATGGACTTTAATAATTAATATTCCTTTTTCTTTTTTGGAGAAAGTTTGCATAGGAACGATCATATTTGTTAATTAACTATGTGTTGTAAATTGCAGCAAGTAACTTGCCTGAAATCCTATTGTGTATTGGATTAATGGACATGCAACTCAAAAACAGGACAGATATTTTTATAATCTGACATATTATGCAATTATATCATTTTTATTAACTCTTTTCTCTTTTTATTTTTTGTACTTTACAAGGACTGTCTTCAAGGTTCTTCAAGCTAAAAAATCTGCATTTCTTTTGGCACCTTGGCGAGCTCCACACCACTGCTAACAATTCTATGAATTAGAAAAACATAAGAAAATCACAGCAATAAGGACACCCCATGAGCCTTCAGAGTTTGCCTCCCTTCCCTAGACTGCACTCTGAATGCATGTCAGTGTTGTCAAGTGATAATTTATTTTTAAAAATACTTTCCTCTGTGTTATTGGATATTCTCTGTGAGACACAGGCAGAAGTGAAGTTGTTTCATTTTGAAGACATAAAAAATGAATGATGTAATTGTTAGAGACAATTTTATATACTAACGTCTTAATTTATTGCTATTACTTTTGAATTGTAATAATTTTACTAGCATTTGAATCCCCCCCAATTAATTTAAAAATCCACTCACTTTGTTAAAAATACATATATCATAGATTCTTTCATAGTGTTCTTTTTTTCTAAGTCTTTGGTGATAAATGATATCATTTATGATAATTTTATCTTTGTTTTAAAACTTTCAAATTTCTCAGCTATATTAACCATCATGAATGATCCTACTTACTTCTTCCCTCTTGTTCCCAAACATTTTTTCTTATAATTCTACAATCTGCTTCTAGAAAATTGCCGCCTATCACCAAAGACTACATCTATGCTTCTGAAATGAGTAAAAATAGATGAGATTTTTCTGTCGTCTCACGGAATGTATGATTTAAAGCCTGTCACACGTGGAAGATTGAAACAATGCATCCTTAAGTTATCTCTATCTGCTTCTTTCTATATTCCATAGACTTGGACACTTTTCTTGCTCTCCAGTAGTGCTCAGTGATTCCCTTCAGACATGATATTGTGGACAGTATGTTACCCCCACCCAGCAATAGATCTGCTTCCTATTTTGTTCTTCTTTAATATATTTAAATTGAAAATAATTTCAAGTAGCAAATGGATATCACATAATTACGTTGTAGTCAATTAAAACAGTGCCTATTCCTCCTCTCCTTTTATAAACACCACTGATCTGTAACTATTAGATTCTTTTTAAAATTGAATACTGTGCTTAGCACATTTTTTGTAATTTCCTTACTTTAAAATAAGGTTATTTTCTCAAAATTTTGCTTTTAAGTTTAGTGATAGAAAACTTCAGCCATCTTTGTGTCATTACTTTTTAGGTGTGGGGTGTGGGTGAATATGCATGCCTTTTTGATGTTCTCATGGGTGCAGGTCAGGATTCTGATAGTCTCCAAATCTCAACTCTTTTGAAATGCATATCAAGGTTGTTGAAAGGCATATCATTATTCACACATACTATCTATTGAGACTTTCCTATTTTGAAAACATGGAGCTACTTCCACAGTCCAGATGCATAAGGACTTGACAGATGTCATAGCTCTGTTTGAGCTTCCCAGTCGGTCTCTTAGACGGATTTACAGCTTTTCTTTGCAGGAAGAACTAGGTTTCAGTAAAGATGCCAAGACTTTCATAAGCAGTCACCTTGGCATGAAATAACTTCTTCCAAAATTGAGAAATGCAGCTGCTTGAAATAGTATTTATCATCTTTATTTACAGAATGTTACTATTTTTTCCTTCCATCCTTTTCCCTCATAAATACAATTTTAGTGGTTTGGTTACCTTGATCTTGCACATAAAAACAAATATGTAAGTACTTGTGGTAATGAAGAACATTTAACTCATTAGGATTCTAACTGCAAGCATTTTCTTTGGAAAATGCTAAACATTCACTATAAAATGGGGGAAAATCATAAATAAGCCCATTATAGTGTGTTCTTTCATCTTTTTATATTGCTGTAGAGAATAGACAGCAGGACATAAAAAGTGCAGTTTTTCGTAAGGCTCAAGGAGCTTTTGTATCAGGATCTCACAAACATCACAAAGTATTCACATAATAATTATAGGAAATCAGCTTCTTAAAACAAAAAATTAAATATATATACAAGAATAAGAAAATAATACTGATAATAATTTTATCCCAAGTTGCATAAAGTTAGCCTTGACATCATCAATATTGAAAGTTGTCTTAGTTAACTATTCAGTAGAGGAACTTAATATTCACTCTTAAATATGAAAATATTAAAAATATATAGACAGATATGTAATGTAAGTAACTAGGACTTAGATTACTCTCCAGGCTGTGACAGTATCAATAGTGAGATGTCCTTTAATTTTGAAAATTGCTTGGTTATGTCCACAGTCTCTGCCTTTTAAAACTCTATTTCTCAGTTCTATTGATTGTTACTAAACAAACATATATTTGGGGGCTTTTTTTAAACTGAAAAAAAATCTGTTTTTAACCAGCTTCATTAAACCATTAATGAAGTGTGCTAAGGCATCATGATTTTCAGGGGAAACAAAAAAGCAATCCTCCCCCCTGAGTTAAGGAAAGAATTGAGGACTCATGGTTTAATCTTATACTGAGTTATACCTTCTCATAAATAGGCTGAGGAAATCTTCTAGAATGGATATACTGCACATTGCTTTTAGCTGACGAACAAGCTTGAACTTATATTTAGTACTGAATGTGGCTACTATATTTATTTATTGACACATATGAAGTTGGTGGACGGTTTCTCCTCGTTCTAGAATTTATAGAATGTTCTGACTCCTCTTCCATTTGGCTTGTGTTCTCGTTACATTCTTCTTCTTGCTCCTTTCTTCTTTTTGTTTGCTTGTTTGTTTTCACTTCTGAGTTTAGGCTCTGCTCATTTCATCATATGTTGGCCTTGGTTTGAGATATAATTATGCAGTAAGTACACTGACACCACATGCCTTCCATTTCTTCAGGCATTATTAAAATTTATTCACAAACTTAGAGTTTTATACAGAGCACTGATTTAATGTCTAGGGAATTTTACTTAACACCAATTAACCAGTTGGTTTGTATCAGAATTTATTTTTTTTCATACTGTACATATTAGGGGTTTATTGCTTATGTTTATTAACAGTTTTCAGAAATTTATGATGGCATTTAAATTTGGTTGGTTAATAAATACCAATACTCTTATTTGTAACCATTTTACTTCAGTGTGTTATGAAGTTGAAGAATACACTTCATACATAATTATGTAAACTTGCCGAATTCTAGAGTTGGCTTATTTAATATTTTTAAGTTGACGTGTGAACCAAAGGATGAAATGTAAGATACTTATTGGGTTTGCAAAATGAAAACACTTTTAAAGATTCCCCTAAGTTCACTTTGATCTCTTTTCTTGAATCCTATTCACACAGACTTGTAACTTTTTCATTTACTGCAAACTCTTTTTTCCTTCCTTTAGGTGTTTCTTATGGGATATTTGTTCACTGAAATAAAGAAAGTAATACTGATATTTGGTACCAAGACTTTGGGTTGTTGCTGTGCTAAGCCTGTGCCTGAGCAATGTGAGCCAAAGCAGATAGATTCCCTGCAAGGAGGCTCTGCGTGGAGCCTTGAAGATGAAGGCTAATGTGCCTTGGAGGACACAGGGTTTTGGGAAAGCCAGACCAGAGATGCCTGACAGCTGCCGGTCCTAGGTGTAGTTGGCACAAGAGAGAGGCTATGTGTGTCACAGAACACAGAGCTGGAATGGTTGTATGCTCCAAACCCTATACAATCTGGATGATTCCATCCCAAGCCCCAGATAAAGGACATGGATCTACTGGATTTGGTCTTTGTCCTATTGGATTTCTGTGTTGTTTGGTCCAATCTTTCCTTGCTGTGACCCATTCCTCTCTTTTGGAATGCACATGTTTACTTTGTACCATATTTTGTAACTATGAAATGTTTTTTATTTGAAGGTATAGGACCTCACGTTTAAGAGATTTCCTTAAGTCTCAGAAGACACTCTGGCCTTTTGAACCGTATTAGAACTGTTAAAGAACGTTAGTAGTTGAACTAAATGCATTTTCATCGTGAGATGTCCAAAGTGTCTTTGGGATCAGGGTGAAATGATGTGCTTTGAATATGAAAGGTCCTTTTTATATAGACTCATGTATTTGACTAAGTCTCAAGTTGATTATAGTGTTTGAGAAGGTTATTGTACCTTTTTGAGGTGGAGTCATTCAGGAAGAAGTGAGTTTCTGAGGGTGTCTCAAATAGAATAAATGGTAAGTATTGTTTGGAATAAACAAGGAAAAATTATAGATCAATAACAAAGGAAAAATTTTTAATTTGGCTAGTTTTTTGGTTATTTCTATAATACTAAGTACTATATTTCTGTCATCTAATAAAATTATTTCAAAATGGACATTTAATCGGTGAATCAAATGAACTATGAGAGTCTGTATATACATTGATTTCTATAGCATGAGTAATTACCTTCATTAAAGGAACATTTTCCCAGATGCTAAAATCTCCTATTGCCCCATCACTCTGACTTTTGTCTTCTCTTTTTATAGAAAAATTCCCCAAAAGGTATTTATTCCAAACTTCAAAATATTAAGTTCTAGTGTCAATTCTGTTCACGCTTGTGATTTATCATCTCACATTGCCATATTTTCCTTTATTTGCAGCGTCTTTCATATCTCACATATTCTACTTTTATCAGTGAATGCTAATCTCTGTCAGTCTGTGAGTCAAGGTTCTCACCAAAGAAAGTATTTTAGGAAAATAACAGGGTATACTTTCTAATTGGTGTATTTTTTATTGTTATATATAATCCTCATGCATCATGAACTCTAATCTCTCTGCTATAATGTTTATTTTTACATTGAATGTGGTTAAGCAAAGGCATTTCAAATATGAGTACTTGCCTATAACTCAATTCTTTATGTATTCATTTTTTTGTTACATTGTATGTCTTATCTGTATTAGCTTGTCACATTTATAGACAATAATATCTCTATCACCTATGAAATGAGATATATGCCTTCAACACTGGTTTGGAATTGTTCAACATATTCTTTTACAAAAATAGGTCACTTTAATATTTTAAATATTTTCTTTTTTATTGTTCATAATCAGATCCATTGAGAATAATGACTTGATATCCCCATTTCCCCAATTTCCCTCTTCCCTGTCCCCAATCAGCTGGATATCCTTCTCTGTGGGCAGTCTGGATCAGTCCATGGGGCAGAGGGTTATAGATAGCCTAGGAGTTAACCTGGTTCCACCCCCCTTTGTATGTTGTTAGTGAGGGGGATAATGCCTCTGGATCTTCTCCTCCACCATGGCTCTTACAATCTTTCCGCCCCCTCTTCCCCTCAGTTTCCTGAGTCATGGTGGGTGAGTATTAAGGGTGCTTTATTATTGAGGTCTTAGGTTCATCTATACTTCTGCTTTAGGTTGTGTTGAAATCGTTGGTGTCTGTCTGGTTTATCCTGTGTTGCCTGATTGGCTGTGGTTGTGGGTCTCTTGCTTATCCCACCACACTCTAAAGGGTTCCATGTGGAGCCTCCACAGCAGGTATGGGGTGGCTCATCTCTTGCCCCAATGTCAGGTATCTATCTGCCTGTGGTTTGTTGTTAGCCTTGGAGGATCCATAGCTCTCTCTCTCTCTGCCTTCTGAAAAATACAAACAGAATCTCCATCGTAGAGTGAGATCAGTATAAGTTTACTGAGATACACATTTCTGAATTAGCTAGATTCTATTATTAGTCTCTTTGTAAATCACTGGTATGGTGCATATTTCTCTTTGGGGGCCCGAGATTCTGGTTCCCAGTGTATTTCACCCTGAGTCCCCAGTACCAGTCAAGGGCATCCCATCACTGAGTGGATTACTTGAACTAATTAAAAGCTGTTGATTGCCTCCCCCAGGCTTTGGCTCCTCTATTACACAAGTGCTTATTTATTAGTTTGCTATTCTTTCCCAGTAGGCAGTGTGTTCAGCCTACTCATGGTGGCAGACTGTGTTTCATGTCAGTGATCTCTGTTTACTCCAGCTGTCATTGACCAGCTTCCCTTGGCAGTTTATGCACTGCCTTCCATCTCTGCACTAACTACCATCTGGGGGCTGGATACCTTTCTGGACCTCGCAGGGTCTCTCAATGCTGATAAATATTTTCAAAGTTTTAAGTAACTGAACAAAGTGACAGGATTCATCGAATAATGAATACATCTTTTGAAAATTCTAATAGTCACATATTATATTCTAAATTATGAACATTTATGGATATTATACTGATATTTAATGGTTCTTAATAATGTTTTTTTTGTTTTAATCACTGTTTAAGCTATTTTATCTAGTAATGTGGTTTCTTAAAAGAATTCACTTAAATCTTTTTTTTTAATTATTTGTAAGTAGAGAGAGAATAAGAGACAGGGAGAGTGGGCACACAAGGGCCTCCAGATGCATGCACATGTTTATGCACCTTGCTTTACATGGGTAATGGAGAATTGGACCAGGGTCTTAGGCACTGCAGGGAATTAAGTGCTGAACAGCTGAGCCATCTCTACAGCCCTCACTTAAATCTTAATTGCTCTATATTAAAGGACTAATAATTCAAATTTGGCAAGGTATATGTATTTTAAATATTATATATTTATTTATTTGAGAGAGAGAGAAAGCAAGGGAGGGAGGGAAGCAGTGAGGGAGAGAGAGAGAGAGAGAGAGAGAGAGAGAGAGAGAGAGAGAGAGAGAGAGAGAGAGAGAGAACAAACCAGCAAGCACACCAAGGCCCCTTACCATTGCAAATGAACTCCAGATCTCTAGATGCATGTGTCAATTTACACATTCAGGTTTATGTGGCCACAGGAGGATTGAACCTAGACCATCAGGCTTTGCAAGTCAGTGCCATTAATTGCTGAGCCATCTCTCCAAACTAAGTTATAGGTTTTTTTTGTTTGTTTTTTGTTTTTTGAGGTAGGGTCTCACTCTAGCCCAGGCTGACCTGGAATTCACTATGTAGTCTCAGGGTGGCCTTGAACTCACAGTGATCCTCAACCTCTGCCTGCGGAGTGCTGGGATTAAAGGCGTGCGCCACCACGCCTGGCCTAAATTAAAGTTTTGATACACTAAATGGCATATCTTTATGGGATAAAATGTTTGCAAAGATTTTAAGTAATTTAGTTACCAAGAAACATATTATATGTGTTTTCACCTTTAAAATGAAAGGAATTTTAGCCTGGAAATCCCTAAGTAATTTATATGGATGATTATATTATTAAAGTCCGCATTTTTTTTTTTTTTTTTTTTTTTGGTTTTTCGAGGTAGGGTCTCACTCTAGCTCAGGCTGACCTGAAATTCACTGGAGTCTCAGGCTGGCCTTGAACTCACAGCAATTCTCCTACCTCTACCTCCCGAGTGCTGGGATTAAAGGTGTGCGCCACCACGCCCGGTGGAAATTTTTTGTATGGATGTATTTTTATCTAATTTGTAAGGTGTTTGGCAGGGACAATTAAATATTGCTGAAGACATTTTCCATCCTGAATATTAAATGTCAAAGATACAAAAAAATCTTCAATGTATTCTTCTGTGTTATGATTTAGTAACATAGTAACATAATAAGATAATAACAAAGAAAATCATCTAAAATTAGAACTAAATTGATGCATTAAGGGTAAATAAAAAATGGGATTTGGGGGATGGAGAAATGGCTTAACGATTAAGGCATTTGCCTGCAAAGCAGAGGACTGGAGTTCAATTCCCCAGTAAAACCAGATGCCCAAGGTGGCACATGTGTCTGGAGTTTATTTGCAGTGGCTGAATTTCTGGCACACGCATTCTCTCTCTCTCTCTCTCTCTCTCTCTCTCTCTCTCTCTGTCTCTCTCTCTCTCCCTCTTCTCTCTCCCTCTTTCTCTCTTTCACTTTCTGTCAAATAAATAAGAAAAATTATTTTAAAATGGGATTTTCATGCTTATGTGAACAGTTTTACACATTTTGTTAATAGTAAGATTCATAGAAAATGAAAATTTTTGCTCTTTTAACTAATAACTGAAATCTAGTTGTCTCTATATTTAATCATAAAGAGCTCTTTATTTTACAATAAAATAAATATTGCTTTTGTCCCTTTTATTCTACTATAGAAAGAATGGAGAAATGATTTTACATGAAAACAAAAAGTTAGCATATAATCAGGATCTTTTGAGTGGCTGTGTGTGTGTGTGTGTGTGTGTGTGTGTGTGTTTTGAGCATGTCTATGAATATGTGGTGTGTATCCATGTGTACAGTAGGAGTGAACATGTGTAGAGGCCAGAAAAAGCAGAGTGGGGTGTCCACCTCTATCACTTTTGTACCCTATTCCTTGGAGAAAAAGTTTCTCACTGAATCTGTAATTCCTTTACTTTCCAATTAGTCTGGGTGACCTGAGAGCCCCAGTAGTTCTTAGGTCGTCACTAACAGGAGGACCTGGGGTAGGAACCCATGCCATTTCCCTGCCCTGTATGTCTGTCTATTGTCTGGTGTTCCAATGAGTTGAATCCAGATATTATCTACATTTTACACATCCAAAAAATGAGAAAGGCTTTCAGCCCCAAGAAGGACGGAAGATTCCATTGATGCCTTAAGCCCCTGTCCGACTAAAAGTCTAATAAAAATGGTTTAGCCCTAAAAGAGAGAGAGAGAGAGAGAGAGAGAGAGAGAGAGAGAGAGAGAGAGAGAGAGAGAGAGAGAGAGAGAGAGAGAGAGAGGACAAAGGGAAGTTATTAAGATGAATAGTTTCATCATTGTTAAATTGTTTAAATCTGCCAGCCTACCACTGAAAGAATTGAATCCCATCAAATGCCTAAAATGAGTTTAAAAAAGGGACTTTTTTCTTGGAGAAATATAATACTCTGTGGATATAAAGCCATCTGAACAATAAATAATCTACTACAAGATCTCCAAGCAGAGGGAACAAAAAGCATCAGACCTTCCTTAGGAAAAAAACTAATCTGATAGCTGAGGCTAGAACAGGAAACAAAGAGCATTGTGTCATAGAACTTTGTAATTTATTTTATGTACACTAATGCGTCAGACGAAGGATAAAAATCTCTCTTTAATTTTTTCCTGTCTGTGTTTCAATTACATTTATACTGTGGAAATATACTTCCGTTTTCTAGAAAAATCAGTGGGATTAATTCACAAAAAAGACTGCTGCATCTTTGAATACTCAATAAATATGAAGAGCTGTTATTATTTTCAGATTTGGATAATACTTTAAGTAGATGATGCTCCTGTGTCAGCGACATGGATGTTATTTTCTCTGGATGAATATGAATAATTTAACAATAAACATAATACATGTTTACTCTGAATCAATTGCACATGTGAAAATAAAAATGCTCACATAATGGAGTACATTTCAAAAATATGAATGAAATACAGAATTATTAAATGTGTTCAGTTTCATTGAAGAAGAAAATGTCAAAAGCAAGCCAGTATGTCTCACACTGCAAGCCACTGACAGTAAGACTAAATCAAGAATACTACCATAAAAACCCAAATAAATGCAAAACAAAAATGTTTAAATTCAACCAAAGGTTGAGGGTATGTTTAATGAAAGAAGCACATGTGAATACAGTAATCATATACACAAGACAGTTATGAACATTTTCAGGTCATCTGATTTAAAGAAAGATAATTAAAATATAATTTTCAATATAATTAGCATAAACAGTTTGAAAAATAAAATTATTCTTTTTTTAAATATTTTATTTATTCATTTTCAAGCAGAGAGATACAGCGAGAGCGAGAGAGAGCGAGAGAGAGTGAGAGAGAGAGAGAGAGAGAGCACATCAGGGCCACCACCTTGTGGGTCTGGCATATGTGGGTCCTGGGGAATTGAACCCGGAGCCTTAGGCACTGGAGGCAAGTGCCTTAACCGCTGAGCCATCTCTCCAGCCCTAAAATTATTCTTTTAGATATTAGAATTACAAAAATTAAAACTAAAATTAATAAATAGATATTGAAAACACTCATCTCAGCATTGTATAAATCAGGTTGGATGGCACACGTGTTTCCCAGCACTCAGGAGGTAGAAGAAGGATCAGAAGTTTAATGTGACCCTTACTTAGCAACACATGGAGGCTGAGGCAAGCCTAAACCAAAAGACCCAATCTTTAAGAAAAAAAAAAGTCCCTTTTAAACCAGATTAAAATTCAAAGTCAAGTACCATGGTAAATGAGAGTTCTCTTTTTGGTTGTTTAATAAAAATATTAATGATGGGTTTCTTTTAAATTAATATTTTGTGATTTCAATACAAAGAGGCAATATGTGATTGTATTTCATTTCTCTCTAACAAAAATATGAAAAACTCTACTTTATCTATCTATATTTAAAATATCTGCATGTATCTATGAATCTTGTCATAGAATACAATATTATTTAAAACAGAAACAATTCCTGGCCTTTCTCCTTCTGGAAATTTTTAGAGCTATGGATCTTCCTCACAAGATGATGTAATACATATATTAAACTGTGAATTAGTAACTTTATTTATATTATTATAAATATCAGGAAGTATGAAAACTGTTTTGCCAAATTAATATTTTACTGAACTATGACAGCATTTGTTTGTGGTCACAAAATTCTAGAAATTAGAACTGTGCTTATTTAGCATTCACCTAATATGCAATTACCCAAGCATACTTGTTTCCACTGGAGCAAATTTTCTAATGAAATCATCCGGAGAGTTCTCCTTATTGCATGTTAGCACAATGACTTAACTTTAAGCTGCAAATTTTTAATGATTTTAAACATCTATAAAAAGTAATATGCATATATTTTTATTAAATAACACTTGAAGATTATTGTTTTTAATTTATCTTTGACTTGTTTAATGTTATTAAGTAATTACTAGGAAAGAAAAGTACTACTTAATGAATTAGACACTAATTAATGTTTATAATTCAATCCATTTCTCTTCATAATAAATATTATTACAGATTTATATGTCAATAAAAATCCTTGAAAAGATACCAAAGTCAGGAAGTAGTTTTAGATGCAACTGGATTTCTAAGTATTGAGGCATGCATGATTTTTTTTTCATTTTTAAAACATATTGTTAATAATTGGATACATTGTGTAAGTCTTGTGATGGTACTCCCATTTCCTTCCTCCTCGTCCCCAGTCTGATAGAGGACCCCCTGAGTGGGCTTGCTGGACCAGACCATGGGTTGGGAGGGTTATTAATTGTACAAAATGTACCCAATTTTTTTTCTTTTTGTGTTGTTACTGAGGGGGACAATGACTCTGAATATTCTCCCCCACCATGGCTCTTATACCTTTCCACCTCCTCTTCCACTAAGTTCCCTGCACCATGATGGGTGAGTTTTAAGTGTGCTTTACTTTTGAGGTTTTAATAGTCTCTAGATTTCAGCTTTGAACTGTGTTGGAGATCCTCAGTGTCTGTCTCAATTACCCTTTCCCTGATTATCTGACATGCTATTGAGGTAGGTCACTTGCTTATCTCCCCACTTCTGCAAAGGTTTCTTTTGGACGCTATATTAAAATTTTTGGGGTGATTCATCTCATGTCTCGGTGTCAGCCATCAATCCCATGTCTTGGCAAGGTTGGGTTGTCCATGATTCTCTCTGGCTTCTGAAAACTACAAACAGAATCTCTAATGGAGATTGATATCAGTATAGGTTAAATGAGATAAAGACTGTAAATTTGGAAAAATTCTAATGGGTGTAGCCTCTCTGTAGATCTCTGGTTAGTGGGTGTTTCCCTTTGGAGCCAGGGTTCTTTGTTCCCTTAAGAGTTTGCCATGGTTCCCAGTTCCAGTTAAGGGTTCCTTACTACTGAGCAGGTCTCTTAGCCAATCAACAAGTGGTTGATTACCCAGCTAGGTTTAATGCCACTATTGCACTGATGAGCACTTCTTAGATTGCTGGTCTCTTCCATATAGCAGTGTCCTCAGCATTCTCATGAAATCTGTCAGTGTTGTGTATGAATGACCTTTGCTCTCTAAATATCACTGGCCAGTTTTCCATGGAAGCTTGTGTAATGTCTTCCAGCACTACACAGGATATCATCTGGGAGCTGTTTACCATTCTGGATCCAGCAGGGTCCCTCAGTGTTGTGTGATGACAATCATTTCACAATTCTGTTTCTTGAAATGATGTAACAAAACTTATTAGTTTTTTTATGTCTGTTTGATTTTGCTCCCATCTGCCTCATACTTAAACCTATTATTCACAAGGAAACATCTCTACGTCTGTACAAAATTTTTGGTCCACCAAGAAATAGATGTTAGAACAAAACTTGCTCCTTTTCTTTAATGGTAAAATTTGAATCTGTTGCAACTTCCAACCTATAATTATTTAGCTTCTTTAATTAACTAGCTGAATTTGTTGTTATATTTTTTTTAAGGAAATTGTGGTTCAAGAATAAAGAAAAAACAAGACTTCTTAAGATGATAGAACAGTGTAGTGGTTTGATCCAATTGTCTCCCGCATTGAATGTATTCTGAATGTATGATCCACAGCTTATGGCAATTTAGAAATTGGAACCTTGTTGGAGTTGTGTTGTTGGGGACAGGTGTATGGCTGTTTTAGCCAAGCTTTCCTTTGCCAGCTTTAGGCATAGTCTCCTGCTGTTGGCCAGGAAGTGACATCCACTCCTCTTCTCATGCCATCATTTTCCCTGCCATCATGGAGCTTCCACTCAAGTCCATAAGCCAAAATAAACCCATCCCTCACATCACACAGCTTTTGGTCGTATTCTTTTCTGAGCAGCAATAAGAAAGCTGACTACAACATGCAATTAAAAGGAATTTATCATTTATATAAATGTGAAAATTATGTTTATGTTTAATCAAAAACACTCATGGTGAGGAATATTCAGGATTTAGGGAATGGCCGAAGAGTTGAAGTTGCAAATCAAAAATTGATCCAGCAAGAGAAAAGGAGAAAAATAATATAATCAATTTCATGATTTCATCATCAGCAAAAATTTTGTTTCATGGAATAACCTGCTAACCGAAGGAAAATACAAGCTATGGATCATAAAAAGAGAGATGCAAATTACTTTTACACATTCAATAAAGCAATGTTTATTTTGAATACTTAAAAATTATCAAAGAAAATCTTTTAAAAACTGGAATAATGTACTTTCTAGTTGCCTCTTGATACATATAGTCTTTCCAGTAAAACAACGATGAAAAGAGAGACTAAGAAAGAAGTATGATGGCACAGTAAGCTGTGGGTTCAGAAATGAAAGTAGAGTTGGAATATAATTAGAATTCATTTTCACTATGGAAATGTTTTGGCAACAACAGACAATAAAATCAGTAGGTTATTCCATGTTTTAGACAAAGGAGCATATGAATTCAAGTTTTGGCATTTGTGTTTTCAATAAACTCAGGCAAAATGAGTAAATATGAAGGACTGGTTAAGGCAATAGTGTAATGATAATGAATATATTAGAAGTATATTGTATAAATTAAAAATATGCAATTGACCTCTTAGAAAATAGGTCTTTATAAAGCATGATTAAGAAAATAGCAGATTAAGTAGAATTCATAGTGATTCAATTTTACCAAAGTGAGTACTTTTGATTCCTTTGAACTCATGTAAAATTTCATTATAGATTCCTAACGGCTTGAATATAATGAAGTATTATGAATGATATATGTGTTCTGTAACAGACAGATCCTTCCTTACCAAAAGTTCTCTAATAAATATAACCCCCTACATGTTTGACAATTACATTTTTTTCTTTTAAATTCACTCATCCAGTACAAATAGGCATGGATCTATATCTGAGTTTTCATGAAGCTATGAATTTTGAGTTCTAGAAGAAGAAAAACTCAAAAGGATAATAGTCATTCTGTGTACTGCATCAGAGAAGGATATTCATGTAGTTGCTGATAATCTATCCTAAGTAACCATCAATTCTGTGTTATTCATGATATACACACTATGCTCTATTTTATTTCTAGCCATATTTTCTCTCTGAAAAAAGTCATGTTTAGCCTCAATAAATTGATTTACCTTCCTCCATAGTAACTGGAGACAAAAAAAAAATAGATTTATCTTGATATTCCAAAATTCTAAATGTCTCGGGCTTCCGGTTCAAGATGGCTGACTAGCAGACAGGCCGTGTTTCTCGGGGAACAAGGGTCAGGGTTCTCAGCAGGGTTCCAGGTCATGGGCATCACCTGCGGCCACACTCTGAGCTCCAGACATCTTCTGGCACAGGATCCTCACAACTGGAAGATGCCAACAGGATCCTCACGACTGAAAGACACCAACGAGGACCAGTGCTTGCCGGAGGAGGCAGTGAGTTGTCCCGAGGCGGCAGCCCCAGCGCCTGAGCGGCCTCAGCCGTCCTGCTGCCTGTGGCTTTCCATCTTCAAGGTCCCCTGGGTTTATTCCCTATCCCTCCTGCCCCATGCACTTCCCATTTTTCCCTTCCCTCCCGGCCCTTGGGGGGGGGTCTCTCCTCTTCAAACTTTTTTTTCTTTTTATTTATTTAATTTTGTTAATCCCACCCATCCAGAGGGTTTATCCTCTGAAGCCCCATCCCCAGCCTCTATACGGGTCTTTCCCACCCCCCCTACCATGCCTCGCCCCACCCCCTTGCTGGTTTATTTACTTTTAACATTTTTTTGCTGTTCTTGTAGTTGTTTATTTTTTCTTTTTCTTTCATTTTTCTTTTCCTCCCGTCCACCAGAGATTCTGGTCTGCAGCCCCTCCCCCTGGCCTCTACATCTCCTGCAAGGGTCTGCCCCACCCCTTAGCCCCGCCCCTTTATGTGCCTACTTCCTTTTTAATTTTTTAATTTTTATTTTTATCTTTTTCTTCTTTCTTTTCTTTTTCTTTTCTCTCTCTTTATCTTTTTTTGCTATTCTTTCTAACCCTGCAGCTTCCTTGAGCCCTGACCCCCAAGGTTTCCCCACCTGTCTACACTGCTGCTACCCCAACCCCGACTCCTCACGGTATCCCTGCCCACCAACTCTGCATAATCCCCCAAACACTGGTCGCTGAGGGATCCTCAAACTCAGGTCTCTGCAGTTCTTATACATGCCCGCTAGCTCCTGTGGTTCTACGTCAACCTAGTTCCCACGGTTTCTCACGCGATATATAGTCTGTGGGTGGCCAGTGATAGGCAGTTGACACCCTTCCCCATCTTACCCTGTCTCAAGGTGTCCTGCACCCCCCTAGCAGGCTACATAGGACCTGTCACCACACCCTCCACTTACTAAGTCCCCATAGCCCCACACCCTTCCTAAAAGGTTACCCCCAGTATCACCATCAAAGTCCAGCCAGTGATCTGAGGGCACACACACAGATTAATTAAGTGAGGACCCAACCCTACGAGTGGGGTCCAGTGTCCTCCCAGAACACACTATCAAAGTGTAATCAGATCAAAGGAATTCTACCAATCACCCCAAGTGGAATCGAAATGGGCAGATCTCAACGCAAGAATATAGCACCAGCTGAGGGAAACCACACCAAATGGCAACAATGATACCACTGAAGAGAGAGAGCAGAGGCAGATCCAGGAAGACATGACACTAAACCCGGATCAAAATTGCAAAGATCTTAAGGAGAACTTAATGTTGGTCATGCAAGAAAAGATGGACCAACATAATGAAAAGGTACAAAGTCAGCTCATTAGCTTTGCCACCAGGCTTAATATAATTGAGGAGAACCTAATGAACTTCAGAAGAGACATATCAGAAATAACTTTAAGGAATTCTATACATCATAAGTATCAATAAACCATGGAAAGTTTTTAAAATGTAAAATAAGTAACACCTTCCTAAGTGTCTATTACAAATAAAAGTGATTAATCATAAGTTTACATGAAATAAACCATTCATTAAGCTTTGTATTCAATTAATTGTTGTAACTGCTATGAGCCCCTTCTCAAAAGTTATCATTGCTACTGTCTTCATGGTTACCAAGTTATGTTACATTAAAAACAAAATCCAAGTAAGAAATATCCATTTAAATCTTAAAGTGCTATCTCATCCAAGAAAAGAACACTCATTCAATGGACAAACCTTGGCCTGGGGGAGACAATCAACAGCTTTTTGATTTGGCCAAATATTCCACTTAGGGAAGGGGAGCCCTTGACTGGAACTGGGGATTCAGGGCTGTAGGCACTGGATCCTGTACTCTTGGGCTCATAAGAAAAGATGCTATATGGGAGCTATTAATGGGGAGGCTACTAATAATAGAATTTAGGTAATCCAGAATTCTGTCTATTTATTAACCTGTACTGATTTCACTCTCCGATTGAGATTGTGTTAGTATTTTTCAGGATACAGCAAGAGAGCTGGGGCCCATTTAATCCTACCATCCAACCATAGGCAGAGAGCTGAGATCCTGGCAAGAGAAGAGCCATCACAGTCATATTGTGGAGGATCTATATGGAACCCTGCAGAGAATGACGGGATGAACAAGGGACCCACAGCCACAGCCATTCAATCAACACAGGATAAGCCAGGGTGACAGAAACAAACAATTTTTGACACAAATACCCTTAAGCTCACAACATTAAAGCATCCTTAATACTCACCCACCACAACTCAAGGAACTGAGCAGAAGAGGGCACAGAAAGATTTTAAGAGCCGTGGTGGGGCTGACTATACAGAGGCATGGCACCCCTCAGTAACAACACACTTGGGCCAGGAGGACCTGGCTGAGAACTAGGCTATCCATGGTCCCCTGTCACAAGGACTGATCCAGAAGGCCAACGGAGGAGGATATCCAGCTGTTTGGGGATGGGGAGGGGGCATTGGCGAATTGGGGATAACAACTCATTGTCTCCCCACTAAATAATGTAATTCAATATGAACAATATATATTTTCCATGGGGGAAAAAAAAAGGAAAGAGGCTAATCCATTTAAACATTCTACATGTTTTTAGACCAAATGTTATTTCGAAAACATTTTCTACTCTCCTTGAGCACAGATAAAATATACTTAAAACAAAATTCTTAATCCAATATTATCTTGAAGAATGTTAAGAATGTTGGAGAAGGAAAGCTATTTCAGACCTTTGCTTAAGTGCATTCCTCAGATGCCCACTGTAGCAGTAAACTGTCTCATGGTTGTAGCTGAATATATAAACAGATATACTTAGAGATAGAATGACTTTGTTTCAGCTAACAGTTTTAGGGGAGAGAGTCAAGAAACCAGTATCATGGTCACACAGGGAAGAAGCAGAGAGATGACTGATGGTCCTCAACTGCCTTTCTTCTTTTACACACTCCAGGACACTGGTTAATGGAATGATGCTGCCCAGAGTTAAGGTTGATTTTTCCACCTAAAAACACAGATCCCAGGTATTCCACCCCTTCCCCCCATCACCATGGTGATTCTTAACCCTATGCAGTTAACAAGGAGAGATTAGTCATCATACCCAGTATGGTAAGAAGGTACAGTCTTTACGGTGTGCCATCAGGGATTTGGGATTCAGGATGCTCCATGGTTCTGACACCTTCCTCACATGCCTATATGATCTGTCTTTTTTTTTAATGTGAGAGATATATTTTATTTTTCAATGATACCAGTAAATACTTGGATTTTTCAGTCACTGGCCCAAAAGAATATTAGAGCCTACATCCATACTCATTAAGCCTATACCCTCAAGATGCCCTACCTCAGACCCTTTCCAAAGCCTTCCTCAGAAAGTGTAAATTATTTTTCATTGCCTATTAACTAGTAGGGAAATCATTTTGTAGAATATGCTATATTAGGTCAAACACTACAATTAACTTTAAGGAATTCTATACATCATAAGTATCAATAATCCATGGAAAGTTTTTAAAATGTAAAATAAGTAACACCTTCCTAAGTGTCTAAGTGATTAATCATAGGTTTACATGAAATAAACCATTCATTAAGCTTTGTATTCAATCAATTGTTGTAACTGCTATGAGCCCCTTCTCAAAAGTTATCATTGCTACTGTCTTCATGGTTACCAAGTTATGTTACATTAAAAACAAAATCCAAGTAAGAAATATCCATTTAAATCTTAAAGTGCTATCTCATCCTATGAAAATGAGATCCAAGTCTATCTAAAAGACTAAGAATTAAGTTTTCTGCCTTATATGTATTTAGAGCTAGTCTCTCTTTCCTCTAATAGAGTTTCATCATTCACTTCTTCATTATTTTTCTGCCAATATCTTGCCTAAAATATTTCCATTTCCAATTTCAGGTTGACCTAGCCACCAAATCAAATCCTATTAAAGGCTATTACTAAAAGCATATTACACTAGGATGGTGCATACAGTTTCTGGGGAGAATGGCTGTTCTCAGCAAAGACTTAACAATGTATTTATGAATATAATTATAAATATAATGTCCAATAATCTACCACCATGTTTTTTTTTTTTGCAATTCCACTGTACTTCCATACCCTTTATGACAGTTACAAAAGTCACCTGACACCATCATTCCATTTCATTCTTGGGATGCCTTCTACCCCAATCAGCCATACATTCCTCTTTAGCCCGAAGATAACCAAATACTATGAAGATCTTTATGATCAGGAATTTTTACAAAACTAAAATTAATTTTTTGTTCCAGAAATTTCTATAACCATATAAATATTTTTAATCACAATTTCCTTAGAATATGTTCATGTGAACATATGGTTATCTCTTTTCTTCCTGTAATTCTAACATTCATTTCTTTAAAGTTTTATATGGCATACCCCAAAATGTACAAAAATAATCTTTTAGCATGGAATATCTTCTGACTTCTTCCTGCTCTGTATGTAAACAATATCACTCTACATACTTTTTCTAAAGGACAATGAACAACCATCAGAATAAAAATATTTCAAATGGCCCTGTTCCTTTGAAGCTTGTGTTTTTAAGGCTGTTGAACTTCCCTTGTAGCCATGCTGAGAGAGTCTGTTTGCTATCTATCTTCCATCTTTTAACTTCTTCCCCTGTCGCCATTCTCTGTGATGTCTACATCCATGCGGCTAATCCTTTTCAAACATTTAGATTGAAGTTCTGTTGACTGAGACTACAAAAAGGCAGATATCAAATATCACAGTGCTTCTGAGACAAACGATAAAGGTGGATGGTACAAAGCAAACTTGTGAAAAATATGTCGTATCATTGTATTTTTCTTGGTTGATTTTTTTCTCCATGTACCCTTTCAAAGATATTTTACTGGGTCCATTTTGTAGCATTGAAATATTTTGTAAGTTCCTTAAGTTTGGAAAAAACCTATCAGTACAACCTCTGTCTTCCTCAAACACAATCATCATTTCTGGTAGCCTAACTACCACTTGTATAAGATCATAAGAAGAGGGCTAGCTCTGTACAACATAGCTTTTCTGTATAAAATCAAAGAAAATATTTAAATTCAGAGACTAAACCCATGGAGGGTATTCACCCAGGTTAAGTGGGTGTTTCTGCTTTTGTGGATTATTATTTTTCTTTTAGAAAGGAAGATAGTTACTTTTTTTCTGAAGTAAACTTTTTTCTCCATACTTGGAAGGCAAGAATGTAATGACAAGAATAAAATATTTCACCATTAATAAATTTACAATGAGTTACACATGAGTGCATCAAGTGTGTTTGTCTAGTCTTAGAATCACTATAATGATGAAGGCCTATATCAGGAACTGATACATAAACTTATGTAAATTACATTGCCAATCCCAGTTTTGGATATGAGGCTGTTAATAAGGAGGACTAAGCAGGACAGCTGGTTTTTTTTTTTTTTTTTTTTTTTTTTTTTTTTTTTTTTTTTTTTTTTTTTTATAGGTAGTTAGCCTCTTGAGTCCACGAAACCAATGAGGGTTCTGCCTCACACACCTGTGTCTGATGGCAAGGCTCATTCTAATTGGATATTTAATCCCTAAATGGGGGTGGCTCAAGGGAGTAATTTGGACCACACATTCTCCTGGTATCTAACTTTTCTGGTGCTTGCTTTTGTAAAGATTTCTTCTCTGGTGGGGCATTTTTTGTCTTTTTGCTTTCCACATGTGTGATGTGTGACTTGTTTATGGTGCATTCTTGCTTTGATACTTGTATGGTCTATCATATCTTGTGTGAAGGGAGTCTTAGCTTGGATTCTCATGGTTTGCTTCTGTGCGTGCGTGTGCGTGTGTGTGTGTGTGTGTGTGTGTGTGTGTGTGTGTGTGTGTGTGTGTCTTACCTAGAGGCTTTTCTTTTTCCAGGAGATTTCTATGTGAAGGATTTGTTCCCCATATCCCCTCCTCCTTGCAGCTGGACAAGGGGGACAATGGCCTCCTAGGTTGAGTCTTTCAGCTAACCTTCCATGTGGATGCTAGTTCTCTCTACATGTATACATTGCTCTCAATTTTCCAACTAAACTTTTCAACATCATCCTGCCCTTTGTCTCCATCCATCCATCTCTACTTTGTAGGGGATACCTCTATTTGATGCATCATAGCAAATTCTAATATGTTTAGGTGCAATTGCGAAGCCCCACTGAACCTTCCAAATTCATTTCCTCTTTAGTGTTTGTAAAGTTATCATATATATATATATATATATAATATCTGACATATATGGTATACATATATATGTATACTGAGACAGCCATGAAAACTTAAAATAGATCTAAAATTTTTTCACTCCTTCTTTCATCATTGTTGCTATTTCTGTCCAATTTACACATAATAAATATTGTCTGTTTTCTTCTCTATCTCTGCACTGCCACTAGTCCACATCACCACTATTTATTTTTTCGAGAATGTCTCTGTAACCTCCTACCCTGCATTTCTATTTCTACATCTACCTACTTCTCATATCCATACAATAATAATAACACTCTAAAATAGATTATTTCACTTTCACATTAAATTCCTATAATAACAATACAATCCTTTCTGTTTACTATAGCTTGTAAGTATCTGTGTCATTTCTAAAATTATCAAGCATACTTCCATGTCCAGTGTTTTTTGGTTAACTTCCTCCCCTTACAGTGACACACTCTAGTAGCTTTGGCATTAAGCCAGTGTCTTTCAGGAATCCAAACTCTGTAATTTACTATCTTTATTGATGTGTTGTAATTACCTTTATGATGATTTGGAAAAACAGCAACACAAAAGCAGTTGTTAGGGGGAAAGAGCTTATTTTGGCTTGTGATCTAGAGGGCAAGCCTTATAATTACAGGAAAAGGATGTCAGAGAAAGATATAGAAAAAAGAACTTCTTATCATAACAAGAAAGTGAGCTGAAATCTGTCAAGGGGAATACTAGGCTATTACACCCAAAGTCCTGTCCTTAGAAACACACCTCCTCCAGAAACACTCTATCTCCCAAACTGTGACTAGCTTAGGACCAAACATTGAAAATACTTGATTTTAGGGCTGGAGCAATGGCTCAGCACTTAAGGCACTTGCCTGTAAAGCCTAATGATTCAGTTTGATTCCCCAATATCCACATAAAGCCAGATAGGTGCACAAAGTGGCATGTGCATCTGGAGTCCATTCGCAGTAGCTGGAGGCCCTGACATACCCATTCTCTTTATTGTTCTCTGCTTGCAAATAATAAATAAAAATAAATAAATAATTTGAAAAAATACATGAGTTCATGGGACATCTGATTCATACCACCATATCCTTTCAAATGATAAGTTCCTTTTCAAATTCGAGCCGTGGTGGGGGAGACTGTCCGGAGGCATGACACCCATCAGTAACAACACACTTGGGCCAGGAAGACCGGGATGAGTACTAAGATATACAGGATCCCTTGCCACAAGGACTAA
>PVHP010027745.1:0-23616 GCA_004024765.1 Zapus hudsonius
CACACACACACACACACACACACACACACACACACACACACACACACAAATAAATACTGAAAAAAGTAAAGAAAAAGGACAACAGTCCTGACAGAAAAATTTTAAAAACATTTTTCCAAAGCATCAGAAGACCTGTATGTCAAGTTCTAATTCATTAATTATATTTTCTTGGATAAGTCAACCACAGTGTGTATTTTCCTATTAGGTTCTATATCAATTGCTATCACATATTTTATATAATCAATGTAACAGAAAGAAACCAGTAACACCTCTAGAATCAACAAGTGTCAAAAGTTTAATGAACAAGCTTTATGCTTAACTGGTCTCCCTAATGGGAAATTAAAGCAGCAACTGTACATCTGTGTCTCTGTTCCTCTGTAGTGGTTTAACTGACAGGAAGCAGAGAGTGAGATACTGCACACAAATGTCAACTATTTCCTGCCTTCTTTGCTACATCTTTATGTCCTGTTTTATAAATAGCTCAAATTCAATAGCTTTTATGAAAATATATTGAAGTATGATATCAGAACCATAAATGAATAGTGTTTATGAAAACAAAGTGAGTAAAAGTATTTTCATACACAGTATCTTTGGAAGGTTTTCAAAGCAGGGTAGACTCACCCCAGGAAGTACTGAAGGAGGCTCACTGGGGTAACCTAAAGAAGATTTCAGGCTCTCATATATACTCTTGTTTGTGAGTCAGGTTGATCCTCCTGACTCCACCTCCAAGTGCTAGAATTATGACATGAGGACCCCTGGTTTATGGGATGCTGGGCTTTGTATACAACAGGGGCACCAATTGAGCCATATCCCCAGCCCACAGTACTGAAGATTTGAAAACAAAAACAGGCCAATCCAGGTCAGCCTGGGCTAGAGCAAGAACCTACCTAGAAACCCTCCCCCCCCCAAAAAAAGAAAAAAAACAGGGCCTGGTGGTACATGTCTATAATACAAGGTACTCCAGGGGCTAAACCAGGAGTATTGCAAATTCAAGACCTGTCTAAGTTACAGAGCAAGCTTAACACCAGCCTGGTCAGTGTAAGACCCTGTTTCAAAATAATAAAGGCCACTATGATTAAGTGAAAACCAAGTGACTAAACAGCAGAACATACCCTCCAACTATTTTCCCCGTTTCATGAGAAATACTTATCAAGTACCCCTACCCTTACCTTTACCTTCCAAAACAGACAGCCATCCCCCCATTCCCCTATTCTCCCCACCATCTTGAAATAAAAAAAAAGACCCTCAACAAAGCAGGACTGATAATTTTGCCACATTAATCTTTAGTTATTTTTTTTGAATAAATTTATTTATTCTTTTTTAAAATATATATTTATTGTCCATAATGAGTTACATTATTTAGTGGGCAAACAATGAGTTATTATCCCGAATTCCCCAATTCCCCCCCTCCCCATCCCTGATCAGTTGGATATCCTCCTCCGTGGGCTGTCTGTATTAGTCCTTGTGGCAAGGGATCCTGGATATAATCTTTAGTTATTTTTATGCAACTTGTCAGCATTTATTCTCAATTACAATTTGTGTCTCAACCCCCAACAAACTACCTGTACTTACCTACACGTCCAAAATTTGTTTCGTGTTATTTGTTCATCAATATCAACTATACATAAACCAAAGAAAACTTTTTTGTTGTTTTTTCAAGGTAGGGTCTTGCTCTAACCCAAGCTGGCCTGGAATTCACTATGTAGTCTCAGGCTGGCCTAGAACTCATGACAATCCTCCTATCACATTTTAAAAATGATAATATCAATTCTTTTTACTTTAAAATTTTAAAGTTACTGTACAGAAATCTCTCAGACTAGTGAAAAAGCCAGTAACTTCGTTCTTCAGAATTTTGACTTCCCTTTTCTCAAGCCCAAAGGCACCAACTAAATGGAGATACAGACTTGGAACCAACACTTTCGCTTTCTATGAGAACAGTTGGTTTTCTCATTAGGGGCCCTGAAACACTCCATTATAAAGTAATGTTTCACATAAACTAATAAAATTAAATTCTCACACATAACTTTGTGAATAACATTGTTTATCTAACCAATCCAAAATTTTTGAACATTTGGATGATTTGAACCATGTTGCACTCTTAGAGAAATTCTCAGAAAGAAATCCTCAGATTTCTTTTTAAAAAGGCTCTGGAACTCTTTCCAGGAGTTCAAGAGGTCAAAGCTATCTTCATTATAAAACCTAGGCGTTAACCCACCACCATCACCAAAACAAAAATGAAACTAAGACATTATTTACCCCTTCTCACTATGGGGACACTTGCACTGCTGGTGCAAACTCAAAGGTGGCAGAAAATGCTAGTGCCTTTGCAACACTTTAACCAGGCTGTTTTGCTCACTACCCTGGGTGAAGAGTGAAAGCTACCTACCTTGTTAAACTGTCCTGTCTCTCCACAGTCTCTGCAAAGTTTGTACATATCTCAGTAAGATTGTGCCTTGCAGACCTCTTGCACATAAATTCAGTGCAAGGGGGAACTATCTGCAAGAATGCTTCCACATTTTTTAATTTTTAAAAAATATTTTTAATTCTTTGGAACAGAGAGAGAACTGCAAATGAACTCTAGATGCATGCATCACTTTGTGCATCTGGTTTTAAGTGAGTACTAGGGGAGTTGAACCCAGGCTTTGCAATCAAGTGCCTTTAACCACTTTTCCAGCCCCCACTGAGTGTTTTGATAATGCTGGCCTGGAGAGGGTAGCTCATTTGTTAAAGGTGCTTGCCTGCAAAACCCAACAGCCTGGGCTTGATTCCCTAGTGCCACATAAAGCCAGGTGTAGAAAGTGGTACATGTGTCTGGAGTTCCGTGCAGTGGAAGGATACCCTAGCACACTCCATCTCTGTCTCTGTTTCTCTCTCAAATAAATAAAAATATTTTTAAAAACTTATAGACTTACAAAAACCAGTACTCGTATAATC
The DNA here is from genome assembly GCA_004024765.1 of Zapus hudsonius. Lineage (NCBI taxonomy): Eukaryota > Metazoa > Chordata > Mammalia > Rodentia > Dipodidae > Zapus > Zapus hudsonius. The sequence continues at coordinate 2,935 of PVHP010027745.1, forward strand.
TTATAAAAATTTTAAGAGTTCACTGTGTAGAGGATTATCTTCTAAACCCAGAAAATAGCTGATTTGCCCTGTTTAAAAAATGTTAACTGCATTTAGGCGTTTTAAAACTATAACATCCAGCTAGGAATACTTTAATCCCAGCACTTGGGAGGCAGAGGTAGAAGGATCACCATGAGTTCAACCCGGAGACTACATAGTGAATTCCAGGTCAGCCTGGGCTAGAATGAGATCCTACCTTGAAAAACTCAAAAACACTGTAACATCCAACCTTTTACAGACACAATGATCACTATATGACTGAGGATCTATCAGAAATAGTGTGTCATGTAAACTCATTCACTATATGATTGAACGTCTATCAGAGACAGTGTGTTGTATAAATTCATTTTGGTTCCTGTAACCTTGTAGTTTCTTAAAATATTTATTTATTTGCAAAGGACGGAGGAAGAGAGGAGAGAGGGGAGAGGAGAAGAGGAGAAGAAGAGAAGAGAGGCACATGAGGGCCTCAAGATGCTCCAAATGAGCTCCAGACATATGTGCCATTCTGTGCATCTGACTTTTACCTGGGAAATTGAACTCAGGCCGCAGGCTTTGCAAGTACCTTTAACCCCTGAGCCATCACCCCAGCCCAGGAGTTTCTAACATAGGGTATAAAGAGGGATGACACAGCTCAAGAAAACACAGATTAATAAATAAAACTTGGCCAGGAGCAATGGTTCATGCCTATAACCCCAGCACTCGGAAGGCAGAGGTAGGAGAATCATCATGAGTTCAAGGCCACCCTGAGACCACATAGTGAATTCCAGGTCAGCATGAGCTAGAGTGAGACCCTATCTTGAAAAACCAAAACAAACACAAACAAAATTCCTAGCCCAGCCCTGGAAAGAGTTCTAGCACACACCTTTAATCCCAGTACTAGGGAGGCTAGGAAGGAGGATCACTGTGAGTTTGAGCCACCTGGTAACTACACAGTGAATTCCAGGTCAGCCTGGGCTAGAGAGAGACCCCACCTCAAAAAAACAGACAAACAAACAAAAACATCACTGCAGACTTAATTTAGTATATTTCTCAAGGAAGAAGGATTTAGAGTTCAAGGATAAAAGAGATGAAAGACTCCATGAAGCACCAATTACAACAAAAACAAAGGAAAAAAAACACCTTAGTAAGCAGTCAGTTAGAGATGAATAGGCTTATCATTACAATAAAAATTAATTAAATGTCATAATCAATATGATGATGCTAAAGGTGAAGAGAAAGCAAGCTTCCAACAAGGGAAGATAAAGAGACAAAGGCATAACTGAAAGGCACATAGCACAGCAGAACCCTACACAGTGATACATAAAAGCCATTTATTTCAAAGGCAGCAGTGCTGGGTGTGGGATCCTGCCTGGAAGCCGAAGCCCAAGCCCAAGCCCAAGCCCAAGCCGGCCTCGCCAACAGCTCTATCAGCAAGGAGTGGGACAATCTTCCCTCAGGCAGGAACTCCAAGTTAAATTCTGATTCTCTAGTAAGAGGGAGAGAGTAGGGACAACTATGCAATCAATCTTTCAGGCCTTCTCCTCTCCCCACACAATGTTTCCCCCCCCCCCATTCTCCCTAAAGCCCTACCTTTTAATCCCATAAGAAAGTGATGGCCAGAACTGATGGCGCATGCCTGAAATCACAGTAGTCAAAAGCTGAGGCAGGAGTTCAAGGTCAGGCTACATGGTGAGAACCTGTCTCAACATAAACATACAAAATTCTAGCTCAGCCAAGACTAGAGTAAGACCCTACCAAGAAAAAAAAAAAAAAAGCATAAAAAAAAGTCAGAAGGCTGCATTAGATTTTTCAGGAGACTTATAAGCACAACATTTGCTTACTCAAATGCTGACTAAACCAGCAATATGCAAACAAAGATGATCACAAATGGCTCGGTTCCATTGGCAAAATGTCTGCGCCTTTCTTGTCAGACCAGAAGTTGAGACCTATTACTATCGAGAACTTTCAGAAGAACGGAAACAGTAACTAACTTATTGCCTTTCTCTCCACCCTTTCAAATCTAACAGGACTTGAAGCACTCAGTAAATTCTTAATGAACTAGTTAAATGTCACTGTGGCCAATAATTAATATCAAGTTTTATTTCCAAAAACTTTCCCTACTTATTGTATATTCAAATTTTGCTTTTATTCAAATTCGTTTCATGAATATATTTCTAAAGTAAAATACTATTGCACTCAGTTTCTCAGAGTCCCGAGAACTTGAGGCATAATAGAATGTATGCTTGCCAGCCCGATGTGACAATTTCAGGAAAGACTGATGAACAATCTCCCATTTACAAAAGTTTTTAAAATTTTTAATGTCAAAAAAATCATCACAACTTAAGAACAGTAATGTTAGAGTGAAGCTAATACTTTTATATAAAACTGAAATAGTACATAATTCCTTCAAAGACAGCTTTGCTTCTAAGGTTGTTATTCAAAACAAGTTTCCAAAGTGAACTATAAAGCTTCACTTTGTTTCTAATAGTAAATGAATCATTCTAGTCTTTCTTTCTCTTAATGCTCTGCTGTGATGTTATCTAACTGGCTGTCCATTTTACTTAAAACTCTATTTACTTTTCAAAACGAAACAGTGTAATTTGTTAATTTAACAAAAAGAAAACAAAGGATACAATGGTCAATGAGCAACACTTACGACTGAGTTGTCCCAAAACTTCATGCTTAACTAAAATGCCACTATAACAAAGCCACTGTCCCTGAATATTTAACACCTGTATCACACAAACAGTACAGTTTACTTAATTGCAACTTCCCAGCTGACCTCACAAATACAATTGGATTTTTTAAATTCAAATCTGACCTAGCTTGCTTTATGGTAATAAAAATATCTCCTTTATTCTGAAGTCAAGAGGGGATAAACAAGCCAATCACATAAAATATTTTAAAAATGCTTTACCCACAACTTCTTAGCATTTGAATGCTTTGTTTCCTCCTGGTAGTTAAGTGCAATCAGGCATGTGACTCACTACACACATTTTATCAGAGTCGAAGAACACATTCAGCCATGTTCTGAGACAGGTAAGAACCACCTCTGTTTTTTATCAGCTCAAGAAACAGCCAAAAGCAAACACACAGAATCCCAAGTTACCTCCAAACTCTCTGTCATTGGATTTCGTCCTTTGCGCTTGAAAATCAAAAGCAATCCGGCAAGTTTGTGCTGCTAAAATGGCTCCTGGAGATTGGGGAAGTGGTGTCTGTGCCTCAGCTTATGAGTCACACATGAAACCAAGTGTTTCTAAGGGAGGCACGCCCATGTTGCTGTGGACCCAATTATTCTGCTAGGTCAAACATGCAAATATGCAGGTAAACGAGAGGAAGGATAGGGCTGGTGAGGAGCAGCCAAAGAGCAAAATCTACCCAGATTAAACTGTTACTAGGCTCATGTTAATTACCGTATCTTGAAAGTAACACCAGAAAAATAGAATGAGAATTTACAAGAAAACAAAGTTAAAGCCTTTATGCTGTTTTAAAACATAACATTTCAAAATTTATCTTAATATTTCAAAGAAAGACAACTATGAAAAGAAAAAGTGCGCGCATGGAGAGGGCAAACTGCGGCTCTGACTGGCACGTCTTATTTGGCTGTTCATTAACCCTTATAGGAAGGGGTATATTGCTATGTAATCTGGAAAAACTAGCACACTGAGATGCCAGATGCAGCCTTATAGGTTCTCTAAACAGATAAAATCCAGTGGAATATCCAAAGTTCAATGGCAAAGTAAGTGCTAATTAATGTGGCTAACAGAAACTTTCAAAAATCCTTGTTAGAAAGTCCAACAGGGCAAATGATTTTACACAGAACTTTATAAATTTGATAAATCCTCATAAAAAAAATTACCAAGGGAGTAATAATTCATATTTCTGTTGCTCCCAAATGATAGCCACAGCTTTCCCTTTGTACGAAGCTTTGCCTGTACTGCAAGCCTTCAGTACCAGGAGCCCTACTGCACCGTACATGACATGACCCATGAAGCTCTGCTCTCTCCAAGTCAACCTCCGTCTGACATGAAGTTCAAGCCACCAAAACATTACCACACTATTTGTCCTGGCCTCTCAGAAACCACTTATCAACTTATTCTGAGCAATAAATTAATCAAATTAGTCTGGAAGCATTACTCATAATAAATTGAACTGATCAACATTTTTCTCCCTGTAGTTACTTGGGAATATTCTGTTTCTCTCCCTCACCCTCATAGTAAGTAAAAATATGTTTTTAACATTTTTAAAATATTTTATTTATTCATTTTCAAACAGAGAGAGAAAGAGAAAGAGAAAGAGAGAGAGAGAGGGAGGGAGACAGACAGACAGACAGACAGACAGACCAGGGCCACCACCTTGTGGGTCTGTCTTATGTGGGTCCTGGGGAATTGAACCTGGGGCCTTAGGCACTGGAGGCAAGTGCCTTAACTGCCGAGCCATCTCTCCAGCCCAGTAAAAAACATTTTTTACAGATGCTATCAGAGTAAACAAATGAGAGTTGATTAAAAAGACCAAAACAAAACAAAACAACTTATAGGGTTGGATGTATAGCTTAGTTTGTACAGTGCTTGCCTAGCATGCACCAAGCCCTAAATTTGATTCCCAGTACCACATAAACTGGGTATGGTGGTGCACAACCATAATCCCAGCACTTGGGAAGTGAGCAGAAGGATAAGAGTTCAAGGCCATTGTCTGCTACCTAGCAAGCTCCAGGCCAGCTTGGGATAAGTCAAATAAAAATAATCAGATACAGGCTGAGGATATTGCTCAGATGGTGGAGTGCTTACGTACCATGAAACCACAGCATCACAGAAACTAGACACACTCATGTAATCCCAGCACTGTAAAGTCCAAAACCAGACTCAGCTACAGGGTATGATGCCAGCCTGGCTAAGAGAGACCCTATAGCCCAAGAAAGAGGGGAGGGGAAGAACCTCAAATGTGTTTAATTATTATGATGTACTAACAACAGAGCTTCTGCTACTGAAAAGACCCATTTATATAAAGTACCCATACTTAGTAGCAGATATGTGGAATATAATTTTGGTCACCAACACACATACATGAAGAGACTTAAAAGTGATAATAAATACCAATCTTCAACATAAAGATTCTGAGGATAATTCTAGAATTGCTATTACCCTCATCCCTTGCGTTGTACTTATTCAAACTGGATCCTAGTTCTATTCAGAGCACCAATCCCCTCACAAACTAGAAAGAAAAAAATAAGTCAATGGTTCAGAGCAAATTTTAAAATTAATCTACCTGAGTTTCAAACCCCAGTTCTTTTGCTTATTATCTGTGTAATCTTGACGAGTCTTTTTCTTTTTTTAATTTTTGTTTTTTGAGGTAGGGTCTCCCTCTAGCCCAGGCTGACCTAGTCTCAGGCTGGCCTTGAACTCATAGCGATCCTCCTACCTCTGCCTCCTGAGTGCTGGGATTAAAGGCATGCACCACCACACCTGGCTACGCCCAGCTCTTGATGAGTCTTTAGCAATTTTGTGCTATTATTTTTCTTTCTTGAGGAAGGAATGATTTATTTTGGCTCATTATTTGAGTCAGGGAAGACATAGCAGGAACATGTGGCTGGGACTCTGGGACTCTTCTCTGTAGAGCAGGGCCTCCCTCTACCTGAGTGCTAAGATTTCCAGCAAGCGCCACTACCCTCAGTCTGTGCCATTCAGGTCTTTATCTGTAAAGTAGACTGAGACCGCTACAAATGTCTATTGTAAGGATTGAGGGCTAGAGAGATGGGTCGGAGATTAAGGGGCTGGGCTGCAAAGCCTGAGAATCTGGGTTTTATTTGCCTGTACCCACGTAAAGCCAGAGCCACAAAATGGGCAATGCAGTTTATTTGCAATGACAAGAAGCCCAGGAATATCCAATCTTTCTCTCCCTCCCTCTCTCTCATTGCTTGCCAATAAATTTTTTTAAATTTTTATTCATTTATTTGCATGTAGAGATAGAAGACAGACAGAGTGTGGCAAGCACCTTAGCCACTGAACTATCTTTCCAGCCCCCAAATAAATGATAACATTTTTGTAAAAAATGATAGGGGCTGGCGAGATGGCTCAGCGGTTAAGGCGCTTGCCTTCAAGGCCTAAGAACTTGGGTTCAATTCCTCAGTACCCATGTAAAGCCAGATGCACAAAGTGGCACATGCATCTGGAGTTTGTGTGCAGTGGCTAGAGGCCCTGGCACACACATTTATATCCTCTCTCTCTCTCTCTTCTTTCTCTATGTGACTCTGCCAGAAAATAATTTTTTTAAAAAGGACTGTTTTTTCAGTCTGTACTGCTATTGTATCTATAAAACAAAGAAATTTCTCAAAAACAGCCACCTTTTTTTTTTTGCCTGTGTATGTATGGGGATTACATGAATATGTGCAGGGCTTTTTGTATGTTATCCAGTTCCAGGGATCATCCTGGCACACATGCCACCACACAGGCACAAGGGATCAAATTCACGTCCTCATGCTTGCAAACCCAGCTCCGTCTAGCTTTATAAACAGTCATATCAGAGCAGGCATGTCATCAAAGAATAAAGTACACAAACAGAAACACTGACAATGCAAACTGCTAAGGAGGGAAAGGAAAAACTATACCTCTTACACATTGTTGGTGGGCATGTAAAATGGCACAGCTACTTCAGAGACACTAGCAGTCCCTTATAAAGTGAAATATGCACAGATCATGTGGTTCAATAATTCACACCTACATTTTATTCAAGAAAGAAGACATATGCTTAAATTTCTACAAATCCTTGTGAATGCTTTTTTTTTCCCCTTTAATTCATAATGCCTAATTCTGGAAACCCAACCAAATTTTCATGACTGGTGAATGCATAATAAAACAGTATATCCATACAACAATATGCTATTCAGTATCAACAAACAAGTCCTGATATATGCTATAATATAGATGTATCTCAATGTATTAGCCAGGCTCTAAATATGTACTATAAAATTCTATTTGTATGACATTCAGAAAAAGAACAAAAGGAAGAGAAATCCTATCAATGGTTGATTATTAGTTTGCAAGCAGAAAGAAACAGAAAGAGAGAGAAAGGGCTCAGCAGGGCCTCTAGCCACTGTAAACAAACTCCAGATGCATGTGCCACTTTGTGCATCTGGCTTTATGTGGGTATTGGGCGACTGAACTCAGGTCATTAGATTTTTGCAAGCAAGTACTTAATGGCTGAGCCATCTCTCCAGCCCTAGGACTTTCTTTTTAAAACATTGAGCTATAACCACTTTCTTCATTTAATTCTTTGTTTTTAGTATTTATTCATTCATTCATTTGGAAGCAGAGAGAGACAGATATTGGCATGCTAGGGCCTCCAGCTGCTGCAAACAGACTCCAGATGCATACACCATTTTGTGCATCTGGTTATGTGGATATTGTGGAACTGAACTCAGGTAATGAGGCTTTGAAGGCAAGTTTCTTAACTGCTGAGCCATCTCTCCAGCACTTACTTGACTTTTTGACTTTAGACCTGAATCATAGAACCTTCAGCATCCCAAGAATAAAATCAAGCAACATGAAAATAATTACCTGCTACTGTTAGTCTTTGATCTTTTTAAAAAATATATTGTTTATATCCAAGCAGAGAAAGATAAAGAGAGACAGAGAGAATGAGCATGCCAGGGTCTCCAGCCACTGAAAACAGACTCCAGATGCATGTGCCACTTTGTGCATCTGGCCTTATATGGGTGCTGGGGAACTCCAACTGGGTTGTTAGGCTTTGCAGGCCTTAACCACTAAGCCATCTCTCCAGTCCTATTCTTTGTTCTTTGATAAAAGAGGACCAAAATATAAACAGAAAAGTAGAGAAATTTTGGTGTAAATCTTCTCTTATTACACTGCTGGTCAACAGAGAGAATTAAGGAATTAGCACCATCATTTAGCCATGACACTTAATGGTTAAGAGTTTGGATGACCAAGGTCTGGGTGCCCAATCTACCTTTAACTAGTTTTACCTAGGGCTAAACTTTAGGCTTTTGTCTTAACTTCTGTAAAAGGGACAGTGATAATCTCTACTTCACAAAATCATTAACTTAAATTGTCCATTATGGTGCCAAGACACACGTTCTCAAATACTTAACAAAAGCCTAAGGGTAAAACTTAGTAGTTGGGCTGGTAGATGGCTCAATGGTTAAAGGCATTTGTTTGCAAAGCCTGCCTGCTGGGTTCAATTCCCAAGTACTCGCATAAAGCCAGATGCAAAAAGTGGTGCTTGTGTCTTGAGTTCATTTACAGCAGCAAAAGGCCCTGGCATACCCATATGCTCCGCACACCCCACCACACAATTCTTTCTCTCTCATAAATAATATGTATTTAAAATATTTTATTTATTTGAGAGAGAAAGAGAAGCAGACAGAGAGAGAATGGGCACACCAGGGCCTCCAGCCACTACAAAGGAACTCCAGACACCTCGTGCATCTGGCTTTACGTGGGTACTGGGGAATCGAACTTGGGTCCCTCTGCTTTGCAGGCAAACACCTTAACCAATAAGCCATCTCTCTAGCCCTTTTTTTTAATGTATCTAAATAAAAAATATTTTTAAAAACAGTATATAATTTATCAAATAAAAAGGAACACATTATCAATAAACACAACTTAGATAACTCTCAAAAGCATTATGATGAAAGAAGACAATATTAAAAGGTTATAAGGAACTGGGGAAATGGCTCAGTGATTAAGGCACTTACTAAACTTGCCCAGTTTAATTCCCTAGTGCCTATGTAAAAGCCAGATGCACAAAATGGTTCATCCATCTGGAGTTTGTTTGCAGTAGCAAGAAGCACTGGCACACCCATACTGCCTCTTTCTGTTTCTTTCAAAAAACACTATTTTTTAAAGGTTGCTGTGCAAAAGATTTCCTCAGAATTGAAGAGCGAAAGGAGGCTCAGAGGATTTAGGAAGTCATGTTAGCTAGAAATAAACATCCCTTCCTGGGAGGGCAGTGCAGGAAGGAAATTCCAGAGACTCTGGAAGTCAACAAGTCTGAGAAAGGGCTGCAAGACCCCACCCTAAAGCTACATAAGGGGAAAGCAACTGGTTGGGGCTCAGAGATTCTCCTGTGGAGCTGCTGCCTGCCAGTGGAAGTGGTACCTGCTGTGTGAGTCACCTAGGCTGGGGTGGGCTTTCTGGTGCTTCCGCTGCCTTGGAGCTGAAGCAGCTATGGGGATGGGATGAGACTTCTCCTGGTGCTACTGCATTTGAGCTTGTGTCTTCTATTGCTCCCGTAAGTAACCCCAATAATCTCATTGGTTCACCAAACTGGTTTTGGTATCATCATCGTATCATCGTCGTTTGGTCTGTTGTTTGTGCCCTATCTGGGGAGATGTGTGTTATGTCACCCCAGGAAAAGTCTCACAGCAGTTACATACCATATGATCATTTCTTGATGAGCTAGAACAGATCACTGTTGGCTAGGTGGTATGGATTAGGGGAGAGCTTGACGGAGTCTTTTTGAGACAGGAATTGTTTTATGTCATGATTGTGGTGGCATTTACGTGTGTTTAAAGTGTGTTTAAAGTCATAGAATTATAAGTCTATTTTACCTTACATTTTGAAACATGTTAAAAGTAAAACTTCTAATTTCCCAGAAATTTATCACTCCAGCCCAAAATGAGAAAACAAACTGCTGAGGAATTAAGGAGGCACATTGTTGGAGGTGTCAGTGAGGAGAAGATTAACTGAGGGTAGAAAGACCATCCTCGGGGTTCCTACATGAAAGACTTATATAATGCAAACATTAAAACGCTCAAGAAGGAAACAGAGGATGATGTGAGAAGATGGAAGAGACCTTCCATGATCCTGGAGAGGTAGAATATTGTAAAACTGCCAATTCTTCCAAAAGCAATATACATATTCAATGCAATACCAGTAAAAATCCCAGCTTCATTCTTCATAGACAAAGAAAAAAGAATCTCACACACACACACACACACACACACACACAAAAAAAAAAAAAAAAAAAAAAAAAAAAAAAAAAAAAAAAAAAAAAAAAAAAAAAAAAAAAAAAAAAAAAAAAAAAAAAAAAAAAAAAAAAAAAAACTACATAGTGAATTCCAGGTCAGCCTGGGCTAAAGTGAGACCCTACCTTGAAAAAACAAAAAAAAGAAAAAAGAATCTCAAAATTCATTTGGAATTCGAAACGGTCCCATATAGCCAAAACTTTCCTCAGTAAAAAAAGAGCCTCAGGAGGTTTCGCCATACCCGATCTAAAGATATACTACAAAGCTATAGTAACAAAATCAGCAGAGTACTGGCATAAAAACAGACAGACCGACCAATGAAACAGAATCGAGGACCCTGCCCTTAGCTTGAGTAACTACAGTTACTTGATTTTTGACAAAGGTCCAACAATATTCACTGGCAAAAAGATAACATCTTCAACAAATGGTGCTTGAAAAATTGGATATGTACAAAAAGCAAAACTAGACTCACTCTTCTCACCATGTACAAAAATCAACTTGAAATGGACTAAAGACCTCAACATAAGACCTGAAACTCTGAAAAACCTGATAGAAAAAATAGGAGGAACTCTCCATGAGATAGGAGTAAGGGAAAACTTCCTGAATATACCCCCAGTAGCCCAGGAAGAACAACAATCACTTAGCCAACAGGATCACATTAAGCTAAAAAGCTTCTGTATAGACAAACATACCATACTTAGAACTAATAGACCACCATCAGACAGAGAAAATCTGCCAGCTACACCACTGACAGAGGTCTGATATCTAGAACCTAAAAAGAACTCAAAAAATTAAGTAATAAAAAACCAAACACCCCACTCAAAAAACGGGATAAACCAGGTGTGGTGGTGCACACCTTTAATCCCTGCGCTCAGGAGGCAGAGGTAGGAGACCAAGAATTCAAGCTCCAAGGGGAAACTCCCAATAACCAGAGATCAACAGAGAGGCTATAACAATTAGAATATCGCCAAATTCACATTGTTTGTCTCTAACCTATACTGATCTCACTCTCCGTTGGAGATTCTGTTTGTATTTTTCAGAAGGCAGTGCGAACCGTGGACAACCCAGTTTCACCAACAGGACCTGAGATGATGGTTAACACCAGGCAGGAGATGAATCACCCCAACTCATCATCTAGGGCCCAAACAACACCTTTGAGGAAGTGATAAGATGAGCAAGAGAACTACCTCTACAGCAAGTCAGATAACCTGGGAAAGGATAATGGAGACAGACACCAAGGATACCTAAGTTGGTCCAAAGAAAAAGCCCAGAGATTCTTTTAAAATATTTTATTTATTTATTTTCAAGCAGAGAAATACAGAGAGGGGGGGAGGGAAGGAAGAAGGGAGGGTCTGGCTTATGTGGGTACTGGGGAATTGAGCCTGGGGCCTTAGGCACTGGAGGCAAGTGCCTTAACCGCTGAGCCATCTCTCCAGCCCCAGAGATTCTTTAAAGCACAAAAGTAAAGCAGATGTACAACTCACCCACCATGACTCATGAAAATGAGTGGAAGAGGGGGTGGAAAGATTGTAAGAGCCATGGTGGGGGAGAACTCCCAGAGACATTGCCCCCTCAGCAACAACACAAAATAATTGGCTACTGCTTGTACAATTCATAACCTCCCAGCTCATGGACCATTCCAGCAATCCCACTGAGGGGGGCCCTCAGTGAGTCAAGGGCAGAGAGGAGGGAAATGGGGGTGCCAACACAAGACTTGTTCATACAGTATTTCTAATTATTAACAATAAAAAGACAACATAAAAAGAAAACCAGCTGAGTGTTGATATTCCCTTCTCTCAACTTTCTGGTTCACTGAGATATGAGCAAGCAGCTGACAGACATGTCCACCACCATGACTTTCCCTGCAAGGATGGACTGTGTCCTCAAACTGTCAACCAAAGTAAACCTTCCTTCCTTTAAAGCTGCTTATTGTCAGGTATTTGGTCACAGCAAAAAGAACAAGCAGCAGTGCATGGTGGTGCATCCCTTTAATCCCAGCACTCAGGAGGCCGGGGTAGGAGGGTCACCGTGAGCTCGAGGCCACCCTGAACCCACACCAAGCTTAATTTCTTGGTTTTATTTTTATTTATATTTATTTATTTATTTTTGGTTTTTCGAGGTAGGGTCTCACTCTAGCCCAGGCTGACCTGGAATTCACTATGTAGTCTCAGGGTGGCCTTGAACTCATGGTAATCCTCCTACCTCTGCCTCCCAAGTGCTGGGATTAATGGTGTGCGCCACCATGCCCGGCTAATTTCTTGGTTTTGATCACTGTACTGTGCTAATGTAAGATGCTAACGCCAGTATAAACTAGCTAAAGAGCATAAAAGACTCTCTGTACTACTTATGAAACTTTCTGTAAGTCTAAAATCATTTATAAGTTAAAACAATAAAGTATGCATAGATTTATAAAGCAAACTTAGAGTATTTCTTGCATTTCAAAAACACCCAGAAGCCCTTTAGACACTGAGCCATCTCCTCAGCCCCCATCATATGTTTTGATTATAATTGTTTTACCCTTCTGAAAAGAGATAAAGCAGACTCTACCATTAATTATGCACCTAATTAGCCATGCTCATTTCCAACCAATAGGACCGTAAATTTTAAAATCTATTGACATTTGATTTCTTTTTTTTTTGACATTTGATTTAATTCAAGAATAACATTACAGAATTTCTCATAAATCCTTATAGCCCAATATTGCCACTAAAAAAATAAAGAGGGGCTAAAGAGATGGCTCACTGGTTAAGGCACTTTCCTGCAAAGCCTAACAACCAGAATTTGATTCCCCAGAACCCACATAAAGCCAGATGCACAAAGTGGAGCATGTATTTGGACTCTACAGTGGCTGGAAGCCTTGGCCCGCCCATTCTCTCTGTCTTCTCTGTGTTTGCAAATAAATAAAATTAAGCCAAGGAGATGGCTCAGCAGTTAAAGGTGCTTGAAAGCCTGATGGCCTGGGTTCAATTTCCCAGTACCCACATAAAGCCAGGCGCACAAAATGGTACATGTGGAATTCATTGCACTGCCACAGGCCTTGGTGCACCTATACTCACTCATTCACTCTCAAATAAGTAAGAATCATTAATTTTAAATATTTTTTAAATTTGAATTATTAAAAAAATAAAAAGATTTGGGGCATAACTGGGGTAGAATACTTGTCCAGCATGTGTGAGGCCCTGGATTCAATCTTTAGATAAAATTAATGAATTGATCGTTTGTAAAAAGCTTGGCTGGTATGGTGGAGCACACCTTTAGTCCCAGCACTGAGGCTAAGGTAGGAGTTACAGGTCAGCCTGTGTGGAGAGCTGCTTATTGTGCCTTAACTGCATTGACGCCATTTTGAAGGTCTCTGCCCTTTTCTCTACTAACCAATGCTAAGTTTGTATTTCTCTGCTTCCTGCAGGCTTCCTCCTAGAAATCGCATGACCTCATTGTGTTAGGTTGCTTCCTCGAACTACCTCCTGCAAGAGAGTTTTTAAGCATTTGCCCGAGCTCCAATAAATCAAGACTTGATCAGACACCTGTCTTGTCTCCATTCTTCGCATCTCTTGTCCCTTTTCGTTGACTGACCTGCAGGCCGGGTCAAGCCTGGGCTAGAGTGAGATCTCATCTAGGGCAGGAGAGGTGCCTGCAACCAAGTGCTATTGTGTACTGGAGACTCTGGAACCTGCCTACAGGTTGTACAGTGTGTGCCAGAGATACAGCTTCTGGGAGTCATCACCTATGCTGGGTGGGCTTTTTGGTGATGGCCTTTTTGAGTCACCCATGATCTGAAAGCTACCCCTAAACCTACTCTATAAGAAAGCCCAGTAAACTCATTGATATACACACACACACACACAAAAAAAAAAAAAAAAAAAAAACTTCACTGTCTTGCCAGTACCCATTCCATCTTGACTTTAGTCTACCTTCATCTTTGGTCATTCTCTCTCCCAATATACACCCTCCAATCCAGCTTTGCTGTATTTAACAGCTTTCTCACTCCGCCTGCTTCCCACCTTTCTCACTCAGTGGATCTCCTAACGAGCCTTTCCTCAGTTCTTCCACAGTATTTTGTAAAGGGTGGAATAGAAGCATGAGTTACTATTTATTCATTCATACATACGTTTATACATGGCCACAATGTGAAAAGCACTATGGGTTTTGTTTTTTGAGGGTGTGGTAGTTTTAAATAAATGTCCCCCAACAGAATGTATTATAATTGTATTTATTAAATTGTTAATTGTCTCCAGGCTTCTGGCTGGAGGAAGTGTCATTTTGGCCTGGCCTCCTGGGGTCATGACACCTTTACTAAATTGGATGCAAAATTCTAGGGATACATATGCAAAACAGAAGCTGGAACCCCAGGTCTGGCAGTTCTGCATTTTGTGAATTACAGTGTTACAGTGTGCTTGCTTGCTTGCTTCTGGAGGTGCTGTCTCTGTCTCTGCTTGGATCTGTGAAAGGGGGCCAGCCTTTTTTCCTTAATTTCCCCTGGGTCTGTTACTTCAATAAATACTTTCCTCCCCCAAATTGTGCCTGGTTTGGAGATTCATCCCAGCAGCGTGTGACTCAATATGACAGAGGGTTTTTAGTTATTTCTTGGTGCTGTCTTTAAACAAGGTCCCACTATAGCCCAGTCTCAAACAGAACTCAAACTCTTCATCCCCCTGACTCTACCTCACAAGTGCTAGACAGTTTTCCTTCAGAACTCTTCCTGTTTACTCTCCCAAACATCTGAAGACCACTGTACTTCATATCAAGTGTTTCCATGCTTCATGGTCATTTCCTTAACCCAGTGGTACTTCTGAATCACAACAGTTGTTTAATAGTTGCCGAATGATACATTCAGAAGTTGAACTAAATAACCTTTATTTGTCTCTCTCACATAAAACTGTTTCCTGGTCATTTCTATACAAAAACCAACCCCCCTTTCTCTCTTTACTAAATTACTCCAAATGGTATGACAGGTTAGGCTGGGTCTAGTATGGTCCTTGCTCTAAATTTGTTAAGAGCAACTTTCTTACATCTCAACATCCCTCTATAACAATAGACTACAACTAACACTTTAAAATTAGAAAGAGACAAAGGGAAGAAAACAGAAAGAGCAGGAAAAACTCCCAACAGATTAGGAGTGATTACCACCCCAATGTGGCTAGCTCCTTTATTTTTTAGTCTTCTGTCCTTTTCAAGTCCATATTTATGCAATCCCTACAAATAAATTTTCCCAATTAAAAGTCGGCTAATATGGGCTGGAGAGATGGCTCATCGGTTAAGGCACTTACCTCCAGTGCCTAAGGACCTGGGTTCAACTCCCCAGTAACCACATAAGGCAGATGCACAAGGTGGCACATGTGTGTTTGCAGTGGCTGGATGCCATTCTCTCCCTCCCTCCCTCTCTCTCTCTCTCTCTCTCTCTACCTCTATCTCTCTGCTTGCAAATAAATATTTTTTATAAAGCCAGCTAATAAAGTTTCAGCAAAGGGGGACATCAGCTTCATTTTTGTTTCACAATGCTGTCTACAAGAACAATGAAAGCCTTCCTTAACTCAAGCTTTATTATCGTAACAAGGAAACATTAGCTGTAGCTAAAATATAGCTAAATCAAAATCACCGGCACAAATAAGCTTTAATGCATAAAAATAGCTGGGTGTGGTAGTGCACATATAATATATATAATCCCAGCACTTGGAAAGATCAGATTGGGGACTGTGAATTTGAGGCCAGCCTGGGCTACATAGAGATACTCTGACTCTGTCTCAAAAATCAGTCTGAAAAGGCATTTTAAACTTATAATTGTTTTGGGAAATACTTCTTTTTTGTTCTCTTATTTCTTTAAGAAATACTTCTTGACGATATTATGCTAAGTATTTTAATGGCCTCAAAATTTGTGTGTGCGTGTGTTTGTTTGTGTGCATCTGGCTCTATGTAGGTACTAGGGAATCTAACACTGGTGGTGAGCTTTGCAAGCAAGCACCTTTACCTGCTGAACCAACTCTCCAACACTCAAAAACAATTTTTAATGATTTATTCAAACAGTGATCCTCCTATCTCTGCCTCCTGAGTGCTGGGATTAAAGGCGTGTGCCACCATTCCTGGAGAATTTTTTTTAATTCACCTCATCAGTCTGACTATTTCCCCCCAAACCTTTCTATATTATTCTCCACTACATCACAGCAATAGTCTAAATAGCCTTCCATTTATCCTTCCCTCCTTCAATCACCTCAAAAGAACAGCCAAAGTAATCCACTTAAAACACACATCAGATTTTATCCCTCTGGGCTTCAAAGCTCTTCCACAATTCCTCTTTTCATTCAAAATTAGTTACTAATTGTTACAAGAACTGAAAGATCTTACCCTAACCCTGGCCTCCACGATCTTATCTCTTGGTACTTCCTGCCTGTTCCCTCCCTTCCAGTCATGACCTATCCTTGCTGTCACACGGACACATCAAGCATTCTGACTTAGGTCCTTGCACAAACTGTTCCCATTGCCTCGGGAGCTTTTCTGTTTAGATGTTCACAGTTAACTCCCTGGCTTCCTGTGGTAAACTAGGGCAGTAACAGCTACTAATTTTTCTTTTTCGTTGTTCTCTCTAAGCAACAAGACTTAAGACTGCCCTCTAATCAACAGGAGGAACCTCAAACCAGACACAGTGGCTCACACTGTATTTAAACTTGGGAAGCTGAGGCAGGAAGATTGCCTCGAATTCAAGACCAGCCTGTGCTACAATGTGAGCCATTGTCTCCAAAAAAAAGAAAAGAAAACTTCAGAGGGCAAATTTAATCCCAGCACTCAGGAGGCAGAGGAAGGAGGATCACTGTGAGTTCAAGGCCAGCCTGGGACTATAGAGCAAACTTCCAGGTCACCAGGACTAGAGTGAGACCCTACATTAAAAAAAGCAGTGAGAATGGAGGAGATGATCCATCCCTCGAACATCAGCCAGGGCCCAGGTGAAACCACAGAGGAACTGGAAAGATAAGCAAGATTCAGAGTGCAGCTTCCATGGAAAGCCTGACAACCAGCACCAGGGTGACAGAGACAGACATCGAGGAAGCAGAAATCCAGAAGCTTCTAAGAGCTCAACACTAAAGCAGACTTAAAACACACCTACCACAGCTCAGGGAATTTTGTGGAAGAGGGGCAGAAAGATTTTAAGAGCTAGAATATCCAGAGGCAGTGCCCCTCCCTCAAAATGACTGACTGCTGCTCACACAATTCAAAACCAGCAACTCCATGGAGCACACCAGCAATCCCACTGAGGAGGGCCCCTCAGTGGAATGGGGCGAGGAGGGAAATGGTGATACCAACACATGGCTTGTTCATCCACAGTTTCTATTTAATTTTAAAAAAAGTAGACAGGCGTGGTGGCACATGCCTTTAATCCCAGCACTAGGGAGGCAGAGGTAGAAAGATTGCCTTGAGTTCAAGGCCACCCTGAGACTACATAGTGAATTCCAGGTCAGCCTGGACTAGAGCAAGACCCTACCTCAAAAAACCAAAAATTTAAAAAATAATAATTAAAAAAAAAAAAGTAAAAGGGCTGGAAAAATGGCTGTGGTTAAAGGCACTTGCTTGCAAAGCCTGCTGGCCTGGATGTGGCCGAGGTTCAAATTGCCAGTATCCTCACAAAGCCAGAATCATAAAGTTGCACATGCACTTGGAGTGCATTTGCAGCAGCAAGAAGCCCTGGCATACCCATTCCCATTCTTTTATTCTCTTACAAATAAATGAAATATTTTAAAATTTAAGACAATAAATAAAATAATAAGTAAAAGAAAGGTGGGATCAACTAGTAAGTCTACATTGCCTGTATTAGTTAGGGGTCTCCAGAGAAACGAACCAGCAGAATGAATTGTAGAAATAAATAAATAAATAAATAAATAAATAAATAAATAAATGGGAGGGGGATTGATTGAATTAGCAGACAGAAGTTCCGTAATTGCAGTCTGCAAGCCCAAGAGTCAATGAACTGGTCACCACTCAGTCGATGTGGCTGGAGGCCTCAGTAGTCCCAATCCAGCCATGAAGGCCTAAAGGCTTCCTGGGGAGCCAATGGTCTTCAGTCCAGGCTGGAAGGATAAGGAAAGAAATACACACAAGCACCAGCAACCAGGCAGGAAGGGAGGCAGGAGAAGGGAGAGATTTCTTTCCCTTTTATATAGCCTCAGGGTTGGGTCCTGCAATCCTATCCCAGACTCCTAGGATTCCTGAGTCTCTGGAATTTCCTTCCTGCAATGCCTTCCCAGGAAGGGATGTTCATTTCTAGCTTCCCTGAGCTTCTTTACATCCTGCCCCCTACTGAGAGGCTGCCTTCCTCTGAACATCAGAGACCCACCAGAGATTACTAAAGTCAAATTGACAACAAAACTGAACCACCACTTTGCCCAATGGACTAACAAAGAATGCAGCATGGCAAACCTTGAAAGCGCAGGCAAGTATGGCTGTCCTCTGTGCTGCTGAAACCACTTCTGCATCTGCTGGTGTATGAGAACCACATGGAGAAGCCCTGGCCAGACGGACCTGGATTGCCCAATCCCAGCTGAGTCAGCCAATCAAGCAACAAAAATGTGATATATCTAGCTGCTCAAGAATTAGGACCTGCCCAAGGCCACAGGGCTAGTAAATCCAAAGCCAAGATTTCATAACCAATTCTCACTCTAGAAATTTTTAAATTCTAAAACCTCAAAAATATTTTGAACTTTAAACCAGGCATGGCCATGGCCATGCATGACTAATTTCAGCACTTGAGAGGCTAAAGTAGGAGGATCTCTGTGAATTCAAGGCCAGCATGGGGCTCCAGATTGAATTCCAGGTCAGCCTGGGCTAGAGTAAGACCCTGCCTCAAACCCACTCCCCAAAATAACATTTTGAAACTTATTTGCAAGCAGAGAGAGAGAGAAAAGAGAGAATGGGGGCTGGAGAGATGGCTCAGCAGTTAAGGCACTTGCCTCCAGTGCCTAAGGCCACGGGTTCAATTCCCCAGTACCCACATATGCCAGACCCACAAGGTGGTGGTCCTGGTGCGCTCACGTACTCGTTCTCTCTCTCTCTCTCTCTCTCTCTCTCTCTCTCTCTCTCTCTCTCTCTGCTTGAAAATGAATAAATAAAATATTTTTTTAAAAAAAAAGAGAGAATGGGTGCACCAGGGCCTTCAGCAGCAGCATATGAACTCCCAATGTATGTGCCATCTGGTGCATTTGGCTTATGTGGGCACTGAGGATTCCAACTCTGGACATTAGGCTTTACAAGCAAGTGCTTTAACCACTAAGCAATCTCTCCAGCCCCCAGAGTTTGAAATTTAAAATTCAGTTTGAACAACCCAACTATCCCATATTTAAGGATCAGATAAATACAAGTATAATCTGATATAAAATTAAAAATTATGGGCTGAAGAGATGGCTTAGCAGTTAAGGCATTTGCCTGCAATGCAGAGGGACCAGAGTTTGATTCCCCAGTGCCCATATAAAGCCAGGTGCACAAGAGGGCGCATGTCTGGAGTTCATTTGCAGTGGCTGGAGGGCCTTCTCTCTCTTTCTTTTTCTCTTTCTCTCATAAATAAAATATATTTTAAAAAATGGTAGTTTCAAAGAGTACCCTATGCTTTCCCACACCCAAAGATATAAAAAAATTAAAAATTATAACCTAATGAAATAAATTCTCAGATTTAACATCCTCTGCTTTTGCTGTTGTTCACCCATTACCTTTACTCTTCATCCTTCAAGATTCTGCTGAAGTCCAACGAAAGTATAAAAATTCTTTAAAAACAGAAAAGAAAGGGCTGGAGAGATGGCTCAGTGGTTAAGGCACTTGCCTCCAGTGCCTAAGGCCCTGGGTTCAATTCCCCAGGACCCACATAAGCCAGAACCACAAGGTGCTCTCTCTCTCGCTCTCTCTCTCTCTCTCTTTCTCTCCTTGAAAATGAATAAAATATTTAAAAAATAGAAAAGAAATTGGATAGTGAGGTATATGCCTTGTCAGACAAACTAGCTCAAGTAACTTCATGTAGAACTAAATAGGAGAAGACATAAAAAGATCTCAGTGCTGGGACCTGAGTTCAGATCCCAGCATCCATGTGAAAACTGGCCATGTGGAAAGGGCGTGTAATCCTAGTGCTGGGGAGGCAGACACAGAAACAGTGAGGTGTGGATTCAGGGAGACTGTGTCTCAAAAATAAGACAGACAGCAATTGATGAAGTCACCCAACATCTAGCCTCCACATGCATTCACACACAACACATACACATGAAAAAAAAAATCAAATGCTGGGATATAGCTCAATGGGTAGAGTATCTTCCCAGCACACAGAAAGCCCTGGTGATACATGAATATAATCCCAGCATTTAGAACATGGAGGCAAGACGATCAGAAGTTCAAGACCATCCTCAGCTAGCTAGTAACTTCACTGCCAGCCTGGGATACATGAGACCCTGACTCCAAGAAACAAAACAAAAAGCAAACTAGATGTCAGATGAGGATCTCACAGCAACTCTGAGGCTCCACTTAGGGGAGAGAAGGGAAGGGAAGGAAGGCAGGGAATAGCGTTTATTTGCCTAGCACCTGCAAAGCCCTAGGTTCAATACCTAGTCCCACCAAAACAACAGCAAAACCTTTATTTTTTTTTTTTTTGGGGGGGGGGAAGGGATGGGAATTGGCCCCAGCAAAACCTAGATATCTTAGGCAATGCATTTCGAGTATAT
>PVHP010027746.1:6144-17036 GCA_004024765.1 Zapus hudsonius
AGTAGTCCTCCCCTTTGGCTCTAACATTGTTTTACCACCTAATTTCACTGTGGCTGGAACACTGAAATGACATGCGACGCTCACGTGCTTATTTCTGTTGCACACTGCCGCTCCACATACTCCCAGGAACCGAGTGGGGTGCCAACATATAGATGTTACCCCTGAGGAAATGAAGAACTTTGCCAAATTGAAAAATGTTTAAAAATGGGGGCTGCCATCTAACCCTACCAGTCGACCGTAGGCAGATAGCTGAGATCCTGGCAAGAGAGGAGCCACCACAGTCATATCGTGGAGGATCCATATGGAACCCCGCAGAGAATGACGGGATGAATAAGGGACCCACAGCCACAGCCATTCAATTAACACAGGATAAGCCAATGAGACAGAAACCAATGATTTTCCACACCAATCCCCCTAAGCTCACAACATTAAAGCAGCCTTAATACCACGACTCAGGGAACTGAGCAGAAGACGGGGCAAAAAGATTGTGAGAGCTGTGGTGGGGGAGACTATCAGAGGCATGGCACCCCTCAGTAACAACACACTTGGGCCAGGAGAACCCGGCTGAATACTAGGCTATCCATGGTCCCCAGCCACAAAGACTGATCCAGACGGCCCACGGAGGAGGATATCCAGCTGACTGGGGATGGGGAGGGGGAGCATTGGGGAATTGGGGATAACAACTCATTGTTTGCCCACTAAGTAATGTAACTCATGGACAATAAAAAAAAAAAATGGGGGCTGGGGAGATGGCCCATGAGGACCTGAGTTCCAAGACCACATCTTCAGGATCAGCTGGCCAGCTGCCTTCCCAGGATGGGCACTTTGGGCTCAATTTGGAGAACTTGCTAAAATCATAAGGTGGAGAGCAATTAAGACATACATGATATCAACCTCTGGTCTCACACAAGCACGCACACACATGCAAAAAAGTTTAAAAATTAAAAGAACATAACCTTGAAGTTACTTGGTGAGAAACAGTCTCTCCTTGATCAAACTCTAGGCAGGTGTAAAATCTATGGAATTATAAAAAAAATAAGTATTTCACCCACTCACTGTCACATGAAAATACTTAAATAAGCTTTAATAGACTTTCAAAGGCTCCCAGCTGCTTCCTCAAGGCTGCCTTTTGTTCTAGCCTATGGCTCAGTGCAGTCCCTGATCACAAGTGTGAATCCTCCCAGTCTCTCTGAGATGCATGGATACTCCCTGTGATTCAGGAGTTCAGGACAGGCCTCTGTCTCTCTGACAGGATGGGATCTGAAAGTCCCATGATTACCACCTGGCAGAGGAAGCTTGCCTAATTCACACAGACAGACCAAATTGTACTTCTCTGATTCTACTGAACACCCCCCCTCCACCCCGTGTGGTGGTTTGAATAATCTCGTGTACTGAATGCCACATCCCCAGCTGGTGGCATTTTGGGAATTGGAGCCTCCCGGAGGCAGTGTGTTGTTGGGGGTGGGCATGTGAGTATTATAACCAGCTTCCCCTTGCCAGTGTTTGGCACACTTTCCTACTGCTGTGGTCTGCCTGATGTTGGCCAGGTGATGACCAGCCTCTGCTCATGTCCCATTTTGCCTGCCATCATGGAGCTTCTCCTTAAGTCTAACCCCCAAATGAACCCTTCCCTCCCCCAAGCAAGTTCTCTTGGGACTCTTACCTTTGTGAGCTGTCTACACTCATGACCTTATCTGTTTTGTTTTGGTGTCATCTTTTCCTCCCATTATGTGTGGTATTATCAGGCACTGTGAGATCAAGGCCATGTTGTGTCTGGAAGTTTGTTTTTGTTTAAGGCCTCATGTAGCTGTCTTGAAGCTTGCTGTGAAACTGAGTCCTTGGTAGAATACATCTTGTTTTTGAAAATATTTTTTCTTTGGGCTGGAGAGATGGTTCAGTGCTTAAGGTGCTTGCCTGCAAAGCCTAACAACCTGGGTTCCATTCCCCAGTAAAGCCAGATGCATAAAGTGGCACATGCATCTCAAGTTCATTTGCAGCAGCTGGAGGCCTTGGTGTGCTCTCTCTGTCTTCTCTTTATCTCTTTCTTCTAGCAAATAAGTAAATACGACATTTAAACAAAAAGTTTTATTTGGGGGAGGAGGGAAGGAGAAAGAGAGGAGAGGAGAATGAGTGTGCCAGGGCCTTTTGCTGCTGCAAACTCCAGACATCCATGCAACAATTTGTGCATCTGGCTTTATGTGGGTCCTGGGGTCTCAAACCCAGGCCTGCAGTCTTTCTAAGCAAGCCGTCTACATGCTGTTGTAGTCAACTTCTCTTGTTGCTGAGACAAGCCAACTAAAGGCAGGCTCCAAGGGAAAGCTCCATCATGGTAGGGAAAACAATGAACAAGGGGGGGGGTGGACATCATTTCCACCACAGCACTGCAAACAGTGGCAAGAAGTGTTATGGGTAAACTGAGGCACGACCACCCAATAGAGTTAAAAAGCCGGCTGGCGACTGTCCTAGTCAGAAATCTGAGTGAGAAGCAGTGCCAGACTGCAAAAGTGAAAACCAAGTGGGGCGTGGTGGCGCACGCCTTTAATCCCAGCACTCGAGAGGCAGAGGTAGGAGGATCACCGTGAGTTCAAGGCCACCCTGAGACTCCATAGTGAATTCCAGGTCAGCCTGGGCTAGAGTGAGACCCTACCTCGAAAAAACAAAACAAAAAAAAAAAGTGAAAACCACAAAGACCACCTCTTATTAAGCAGTTTCCAAAAGCCAACTTTATCATTGGCTAGGATTATGGGTCCACATCAAGTACAGAATTAGATTAAGGCATGAGCTACTAGAAAGTGTCTTATTCCCTAATTTCCCGATATTATAGCTGACATTCTCTAACGGGTAACAGTTCCTGGCAAGGCACAATAACAGGCGAGAATTTGCTTTGCTTCTGGATCACACGACCGATCACCAGCACACCATTTCCACCCATCCCTGCTCGGTTCACTCCCAGCTCCTAACCAGATCCACGTCCATTCCACGCTTGTGTCAGCAGAGAACTTTTTAACTCTGCTAAGCTCGGCGGTACGTGGGCCACCTCCGGCCTTGGGGCGCCTGGCTGGTTCCATCCCACCCCTAAGTTTCCCAGAGGCCATTGAGGGACCGACGGCGTGAAGACTTCCACTCGAGGCGGGCGTCCTCCCGAGGGCGAGGGCGCTTCTTTCCCGGCCGGGCCGCGCTGCCGAGGCTTCCGGCCTTCAAACCCAGCCGCGCGCCGCTCCCCCCAATCGCCGGCCCCGAGCCGCGCCGCTCTCCGCGCCGTCCAATCAGGAGGCGGCTCTGGTCCGCGCCCCGCCCCGTGCCGCGAGCTGACGTCAAGCCGAGGGCGCGCGGTACGGCCGGCCCGCGCACGCGCGCTGGCGGCGCTGCGGGGCCGGCGGTTTGCGGCTCGCCCCGCTCCCGGCCGAGGTGAGGAGACCCGGGGCGGCGGGGGGCGTCAGGTGGGGGGCCGGGGGCGCGCTCGCGGCGGCGCTGGCGGGGCGGGGGCTCCTGCTCCCCACTCGAGGGCCGCGCAGCCCCCCGCATTTGCTGTGGGGTTTCTTTTACCCAAGTCTGGGCCTTGCTTTACGGTGGTGTGATGGGCGGGTCTCGCTCCAGCCCAGGCAGACCTGGAGCTCACCGTGCAGTCTCAGGCTGGCCTCGAACTCGCGGCCATCCTCCTCCCTCCGCCTCCCGAGTGCACCACGCCCGGCTTCTTTAACTTTTTATATAGACAATAAACCCTGATCATAGTCCTCCCACCCTGTTCCCCGCCCAGATCCTCCCACGGAATCCCTTCTTTCCAGCTCGTCTCTTACATTTTGATGTCATCTTTTATTGGGGGGTGTTTTCTCGGTGGGGTCTCGCTGTAGCCCAGGCTGACCTGGAACTCACTCTGCAGTCCCAGGCTGATGTCATAGTTTTTTTCTTTCTGTTGTGCAGGTTTTGTGTAGTGTCAGCCAATCCGAGGTCATGAATTATTAAAGCCACTTTTTTTTTTTTTGAGGGAGGGTCTCGCTCTAGTCCAGGCTGACCTGGAATTCACTATGTAGTCTCAGGGTGGCCTCGAACTCAGGACGATCCTCCTACCTCTGCCTCCCCAAGTGCTGGGATTAAAGGCGTGCGCCACCATGCCCGGCCTTAAAGCCACTTTTTTGTTCGTTCGTTTGTTTGAAACTCTGACCAAGGAAGCAACGTTTTGTTAATGTTGTGGGGACAGTTCATGTCACCTGGCTGTTCACTTTTTATTTAGTTTCTGCTAGGAAGCATTTATTTTAAGAAGCTAATGTTAAAATGAAACAGTGGTTACTAATCCTCTACTTTGGCTTTGTTCTTGGTTTCAGACTGTGTGTGGTAAAACATGTGGTCCCTCTCTACACAGTCGTGTGGAGGACAGCTGTTTTTATGACAGTACTTCCGTTGGCAGTTACCATTTTGAGATCATTCTGGTGTTTTTACTGCTCCCAAATCAACTTTTTCTACAAATTTCAATCTTGTGGGCCGAGTTCACGGTAAGCCTTAATATTACGTACTGGTATATGGTATATGCACAGTAAGTGATGCGTGATGGCAAGCACGTATCTTTAAATGTGTGTGCGTGTATATATACCTATGATGACTCCAGAAAATATTCTTATGTACCCAGGAATGTTACTAAAGTAGTTCAATGCAAGTACATACTTTAGTGAAAATTGAGGCCAGCATTTTAAGAGAAATGGCTACTTGGTTCAAATATAGTAGAAGAAAAGACAGCTATCTTCATATAGAAGGTTTCAGGTCAGTCAGGGTTAGAATGAGACCCTACCTAAAAAAAGAAAGTTGGGTGTGGTGGTGCATGCTTTTTTTTTAAAAAAAAATTTAATTATTTGAGAGTGTGAGAAAGAGGAGAGAGAGAGAGAGAGAGAGAGAGAGAGAGAGAGAGAGAGAGAGAATAAATGGTACGCAGAGACTCCAGCCACATGTACCACCTTGTTCATCTGGGTTTATGTGGGCACTGGGGAATCAAACTCAGGTCCTTCTACTTTGTAAGCAAACACCTTAACAGCTGAGCCATCTCTCCAGCCCAGTGCATGCTTTTAATCACAGCATTCAGGAGGCAGAGGTAGGTAGATCACGGTGACACCTTGAGTTTGAGGCCACCTTGAGACTACATAGTGAACTCCAGGTCAGCCTGGGCAAGACCAAAAAAAAAAAAAAAAAGGAAAATGAATTCCTTCCTTTTTAGTGAAGTTGCAAAACCTTATTGTTACCTAAGATCATTGATTTTACAGGATTTATGAAAGGTTGCAAACACTGGGAAAAACTTATGTAAAGATACTGTTGTTGTTGCAGTGAGATGGAAGATTTTCGAGGGATAGCAGACGAGTCATTTCCAAGCTTTTTCGCTAATTCATTAGTTGGCAATAGTGATGTTCTGGAAAACGTCACTCTTTTCTCAAATCTTGGCTTGCCTGTTGCCGTTTCCACACTGGCTAGGCACAGATCCAGCCCTGATAGCAGGTAAGACTTCTTTGAATGGATACTTTGTTCAGCTTTGTAAAATCTCTGACATACTGATACACAAGAGAGCCAGGTCTGGGTCTCATCAGGTCCTGGGTGCTGGCTCTCTACGTGCTTCTTTCTGTGTAACTCTCATTCTCTCTTTCTCTCAGCTCTGCTCACTGGTTGTACATGCTTCCCTCTTTAAGAAGACGTTGTAAGTTAGGTTTTCTAGCTACACAGGAGATGAAGGCCCTGTGTCTTACCAGTAACCTGTAACTGGGTTGGGGTTGCTGCTTGTGCTGAGAGCTTTGACAGCTTCATACTCGATTGAACTTGTGGTTGCTTTTCTTTGTCAATTTGTCTGTTGGATCCCTCTGAAGTGAAGTAGTGTGCATTCTAATAATTTTCAGCCCCTCAGATCAAGTTTCTCTTTCCTAGGAACCAAACCAACCTTCATTTACTTTTTCGTTTCCTTCCCTCCTCTTCCCCTCCCCTCCCCTCCCCTCCCCTTTCTCTCCCTTTCCCTTCCCCATTCCTTCCCCTTCCCCTACATAGTAAATTCCAGGTCAGCCTGGGCTGGAGGCCGACTTGGAATTTACTATGTAGACTCAGGGTAGCCTCAAACTCAGTGATCCTGCTACCTCTGCCTCCTAAGTGCTGGGATTAAAGGCGTGCACCACCATGCCCCACTGGTTATCTATATCTATATCTATATCTATATATCTATATGGTATTTTATTTATTTATTTGAGAGAGAGAGAGAGTGTGAATGGGCACTACAGGGCCTCCAGCCACTCCAAAGGACCTCCAGATACATGTGCCACCTTGTGCATCTGTTTTTTACCTGGGTACTAAGGATTTGAACTTGGGTCCTTCTGTTTTGCAGGCAAATGCCTTAACTGCTACTCCATCTTTCCAGCCCTCAACATATATATATTTTACATCTCTCCAAATGTACTGTGGATAGTGCACATGAATTCATGTAATGTCTGTGTAATTAGTAGTTTGCCCTTGCTTAAATTTCTCCCTACTGTTCCATCTCCTTTGGACCTAACCACTTGTGAAGAGCATCATCTTTACCTTGGGATGGATGGGTGGGGTTAACACTCTAGAAATTCTTTGACTCTGGCTGGAGATGGCCTTGAACTTTGATGCCCCTTCTGATTCTGCCTTCACCTCTTGAATGTTAAGATTATATGTGGTACTAGTGATCAAACCCAGGGCTTTCCTACATGCTAGGCAAGGATTGTATTAACTGAGCTACATCCCAGGCCCAGCACTGAATTTTAAATGTATATCATTTAAATTGTAACAATTTTTGTAGGTATCCAGATGTCCAGGCATCGTACTTAGTAGAAGGGAGGTTTTCAGTCCCGTCCGAGTCATCTCCCAGTGGCCAGAGAGACACAGAACCAAGAGAGAGATTACATCTGAGCTTCCAGGGTGATGAGTAAGTTTATGCCTTCTTTTGCTTGTGTTGTGTTACAAGCTAGCCTTTGCCTTGGGGAAAAGTATGATTGTCTCTGATTAATTCTAGTCACCTTTAAGATTTTCTTCATGGGCTGAAGAGATGGCTTAGTAGGTAAGGCATTTGCCTGTAATGCGGACCTGAGTTCGATTCCCCAGTGAAAGCCAGCTGCAAAAGAGGGTGCATGTGTCTGGAGTTTGTTTGCAGTGGCTGGAGGCCCTGGCATGCCCATTCTCTGTCTCTCTCAAATAAATATAGAGAATTTTTAGGACAATAAAAGCCAGTTAGTCATTGATTAAATAACCATTGATTACAATTAAAAATATTTATTTATTTGAGAGAGAAAGAGAGTGAGAAAGAAGCAGACAAACAGAGAGAGAAAGGGTGTGCCAGGGCCTCCAGCCATTGCAAACAAACTCCAGACACACTTACCACCTTGGGCATCTGGCTTTTGTCGGTACTGGGGAATTGAACTCAACTCAAAATTTCTTCTGTTTTGCAGGCAAGTGCTTAAAATCGCTAAGCCCTCTCTATTACAATTTTTTTGCATGTATTATATGTGTTGTGTGCCTGAGTATGTCTATACATATTGTATGTGTAGATGATGTAGGTCTGTAGTTATGTGTGTGGAGGCTAGAGGTTGACATTATTATTATTATATTTTTTTTGAGGTAGGGTCTCACTCTAGCCCAGGCTGACCTGGTATTCACTCTGTAGTCTCAGGGTAGCCTCAAACTCACAGCCATCCTCTGCCTCCTTAGTGCTGGGACTAAAGGTGTGTGCCATCACACCCGGCTTTTTTTAAAATTAATTTTTCTGTATGTGCCCGTGTGTGTGTGTGTGTGTGTGTGTATATGTATGGGTGCACCAGGATCTCTTGCCATTACAAATGATGCCAAGTGCTTGTTCTACTTTTTGTGTCTGGCTTTATGTGAGTACTGAGGAATTGAACCCTGGGCCAGCAGGTTTTGCAAGCAAGTGCCTTGAATCATTGAGTCATGTTTTTACCCTGATGTTGGATATCTTATTTGATTGCTTTTAGCTTCCTTACTCTCCTATGTAGTTTCTTACAGAACCCAGAACTCACAAACTGGGCTAGATAATCCCTGAGAATCCTCCTGTCTGCCTCCTCATCACTGGGATTATGGATACACTGCTACCCCCCTGCATTTTATGTGGTTACTGGGAATTTGAATTTAGGTCTCTAGCAAAAATTTTACCCACTGAGCAACTCTCAAGATGCTCTTCTTTCTTTTCTTTTCTTTTTTTTTTGAGGTAGGGTCTTGCTCTAGCCTGGGCTGACTTGTAGTCTCAGGCTGGCCTTGAACTCATGGTGATCCTCCTAGCTCTGCCTCCTGAGTGCTGGGACTAAAGGCATGCACCATTATGCCCAACTAAAATTTTCTTTTTAAATCTATGTGTGTGTGTCTATGTTTATGGACCTCGGAAGGCCTCTTGTTGCTGTATGGATGCTTGCACCACTTTGTGTGTGTGTTTTATGTGGATTCCTTGGGATGGAGGCTTTGCAAGCAAGTACCTTTGACCACTGAGCCCATCTTCCCAACACCTGCCAGTGAGTTTTATGTTATTTAGTACCATTCCACCCTTGCTCTTTTTTACTGAGGGAGAAATTTCCCTGTACTGTCTGTGAGGGTGCCTGTGTTTTTAAATGTCCAACAGCCCAGTAACAAGATAAAGAAACTAGAAAATAAGTTGTAGTTGGGATAAGAATTGCCTAGGTTGCCCTGAGACTGCATAGTGAATTCCAGGTCAGCCTGGACTAGAGCAAGACCCTACCTTGAAAAACCAAAAAAAAAAAAAAAGAATTGCCTAGGTTGAAGGTTGGGATCGGAGAAACATGGAGGAGCTCTTGTCAGTTTAATTTGAAGGCTAGAGTTTCTGTGGATTTCCTAGTGTTGCTTTCTTTTTATTCATCCTGACTAAATTTAAGCCTGGACCCTGGACTCTGTCACAGGGCTTTGTTACACTTGGTGGCTTTTCCCTGTGGTGTGCTAGTTTGGTGTACAAGGCAGTTCTAGGCCAGCCAGGGACCCAGTGATACCTTGTCTCAAAAAAACAAAACAAAGCAACAACAGCAAAACTTTATTACTCCCAAGACATAATAGTACTTTAAGTTATTTTGTGTTCAGAAAGCTGGGTTGTTCTCTTGACATACTAGTTTTGTGCATGGATGTGTGTGAAAGGGAAGAAGAGCAAGCTTTTCATTTCAAAGGCAGAGTAATACTGGTTTTGATGCTCTCTGGTTTTGGTGGACTAGGCGTCGTCAGTCCCCAGAATATCCAACAGCTATTGTTGCACTGTGTGTCCCTACGATTTTCTTTTGTGAAAGGTGTTGTACACAACTGATTAATAGATATTTTATAGATTTACTTAAGATGAACTGTAGCACTCTGTCATAATTCTATTTCCTAAAAAAGTTCTATTTCTAGGAAAAAGAACTACATAGAATGTTCACGACTGTCACATGCTCTCATGAGAACAGAAGAAGAGGAGGAGCAGGCTAGCACTACAACACCCTTTCAGGCTCAGCATCATGTGGATAGGCTTTTACCACGGGAACAAGTACCAGGTACTACTTGCTAGAAAGACGGTAACATGTGCATTTTAATTTTCATTTCCTTGTCTTTTGGCGACATTTATTGTATGTGGTAAATTGAAAATAAATGCTTTGATTTGGCATGGACCTAATAAATTGTTTACAATACTTTTGTAGTGAAGCTAGCTCTCTCTCTTTTTCTTTTCTTTTTTTTAAACAATTTTAAAAATATTTTATTATGAGAGAGAGAGAGAGAGAGAGAGAGAGAGAGAGAGAGAGAGAGAGAAAGAAAATGGGTGCACCAAGGCCTCCAGCCACTGCAAATGAACTCCAGACACGTGCGCCCTCTTGTGCATCTGGCTTTATATGGGCACTGGGGAATCGAACTCTGGTCCTTCTGCATTGCCTTAACCGCTAAGCTTCTCTTCAGCCCTGTTCTTTTCTTTTCTTTTTTCTTTTCTTTGAGGTAGGGTCTCACTCTAGCCCAGGCTGACTTGGAATTCACTCTGTAGTCTCAGGCTAGCCTCGAACTCACAGTGATCCTCTTGCCTCTGCCTCTGCGTGCTGGGATTAAAGCATGTGCCAGCATGCCTGGCTCTTATTTCTTTTTTTAAATGCATGCGTAGGTGCGTGCAGGTATGTGTGGAGACCAGAGGACAGTCTTGGATCATTCTTCAGCAATGTCATCCACCTTTTTTTAAGCAGGGTCTCTCCTTGGTCTGGGCTCGCCAGTTAGGATAGACTGGCTGGCCTGTGAGCCCCAAGGAGCTTCCTGCTTCACCTCCCCAGAACTTGGATTAAAGGCACATGCCTGCACACCCAACATTTCCCATGGGTTCTGGAGATTGATCTCAAGTACTCGTGCTTGTTAGGCAGCCACTTTAATGGCTGAGCTATCTCCATAGGATGCCCTTCCCCCCTTTTTTCAGATGGAGACAACATCTTACTGTGTAGCCCTGGTTGCTGTGTTGCCAAAGCTGGCCTCAAACTTGTAGCAGTTTTTCTGCGTCAGTCCTCTGAGTGCTGGGATTAGAGCTGAACACTCCCAGTCTTTGCCTTGCTCTTCTCTTCTCTTTCATTCTCTTGCAGTTCAAGGCCAGCCTGGGACTTCAAAATGAGATGCAGGTCAGCTGGACTAGAGTGAGACCCTACCTTGAAAAAACAAAAAACAAACAAAAACTCAATAATTTGCTGCCTTTAATTATGATTGGGTTGATAAATTAATCTGTCCTTTCTTTTGCTTTTTATTTTTCTAAACAGACTCATCTCTTGATTTTCATGTACAACCGTGGATGAATAATCAGGAACACAAGGTAATAAGTATTAATAGCAGTTTCTGGAGCGTTATTGGGAAGTATGTAGGTGTTCATAGTCATTATGAGTACTGTTTGTGTAGAGCTGAACTTG
>PVHP010027747.1:0-23591 GCA_004024765.1 Zapus hudsonius
GAGAGAGAGAGAGAGAGAGAGAGAGAGAGAGGCAGACAGAGAATGGGCACGCCAGGGCCTCCAGCCCTCTTGTGCATCTGGCTTTACATGGGCACTGGGGAATCGAATTCAGGTCCTTCTGCATTGCAGGCAAATGCCTTAACCACTAAGCCATCTCTTCAGCCCGGAAATCAAATTTTGTTTAAACAAATTCCATGTAGGTAGCCACATGTGGCTAGTGGGTATTCAGTTTCACAGCACAAGCCAGCAAACTATGCTACTCCAGAAAAAGGTTGAGTAGGAAGTAAATCATAAAGAATACTGAGGAACACGTACGTGTCCATCAGTAAGTGAGAAACTCTGAAGCATCCCAGAGAGCTGGTGGATGGGGTTGGCCAGGGAGAGAAGGTCTGAGGATGTGCCAGAGAGTCCTGAGATTGGGCAGGAGCTGCTCTGGTCAGAGGAAACCTGTAGGAGAGGCTCTGGGCAATCAATCCTCCTCATGATCAACAAGGAAATGGATCCAGGGCCTGTGTGGCTCTAGGCTAAGAAGCAGAGATCCTGGAAGATTCCCCGGAGAATCAGTGACCTCCAGAGAGACTGATATTCCCACCTGTCCCAACCTCAGGTCACAGTCCACCTCACCACACCACTGTTCACACTCCACAGTCACTGTGGGGATTTCTGCCAAGAGGTGAATTCTCAAGTACAGTCCAAAACATATAACCAGAGGCATTAAAAAAAGAAAAAGAAAAACACAGCACCATGGAGAAAACCAGTCAACCCAACGCACAAAAGAATCACAACTCAAGAAAACAGAGTCACTAGAGCAAACAGAAGCCTCCCCCAAATTAGTATAAATTATATCTTTTCAGAGATTCAAGATGACATGTGATTCATAAGACAAATGTAGGTTTGTGAAAACATTTAGACATTTAAAAAATTATACAGAGCCAGGAGTGGTGCACACCTGTAATCCCAGAACTTGGAAGTCTGAGTCAGGAATATCTTGAGTTTAAGGTCAACCAGCCTAAGCTCTTTGGTGGGACACTACGTGTGACAGTTATCTTCTCATTGCTGAGACAAAACACATGACCAGAAGCAGCTTATAGAAGGGAAGGGTTTGTTTGGGGCTTGCAGTATCAAGGGGGAGTTTTACCATGGCAGAGAAAGAACTGCAGGAATAGATAGCTTGGCATCATATATATATATATACATATATATACATATATATACATATATACATATATACATATATATATATATTGGTTTTTCGAGGTAGGGTCTCGCTCTAGTCCAGGCTGACCTGGAATTCACTATGTAGTCTCAGGGAGGCCTCGAACTCATGGTGATCCTCCTACCTCTGCCTCCCCAGTGCTGGGATTAAAGGCGTGCACCACCATGCCCGGCTGGCATCATATTTTCTCATCGGCAGAGAGGACAGTGAGAGAGCCAAGTTGGGCAAGCAGGGCTGGGCTATAACACTCCAACACCTGCTCCAGTGACACTGTTCCTCCAATAAGGCTCCGCCTCCCGAAGGTTCCACAACCTTCACAAATAGTGTCACCAGCTGGGCATTAGGTATTCAAAGGCAGGAAGATATAGCGATGCATCTTTATATTCCAACCGCCACACTGTCTCAAAAATATATATAAATGGATAATAAAAAATGAATAGGTGAAGCTAGGTGTGTTGGTGCATGCCTTTGATCCCAGCACTTGGCAGGAGGGATCCCCATGAGTTCAAGGCTACCCTGAGACTATATAATGAATTCCAGGTCAGCCTGGGTAAGAGACCCTACCTCAAAAAAATTACAGATGAGTTAAGTGGCAGAGTACTGAGATGAAATGCTAATTAGTTCTATGTAGTATTGAGCTAAGGAGTTATAAAATGAACAGAAAAAAGTAAAGTTCTAAGTATGAATCGGGATTAGAGAGAAGAATTAATTAAAACATTCCCCAAAGCTAAAAAGCGAACTTTCCATCTAAAATGACACTAAATTTCAAGAGAACTAAACTTTCAAAAACCCTAATTGATAAAGACATCATAATAGTTAAGAAAAGATGATAAAAGTTTTCAGAGGAAGCAAACCCAAGTTTGAAAAAAAAAAAGAAATAACATTACTAAGTCATAATGACAAAAATTTCTTCCAAGTTCTGAACAAAAATTATTTTGAAGCTAGATTAGATTTTCATAACATACAGATATTTGAGTGAAGAGTAAGATTATGAACGAACTGGGTCCCTCTCACATTCATGTTTAGGTCTTAACCCCCAGAATGCATTACTGTATGTGGAGATAGGGTCTTTACAGAAGTAATTAAGGTAAATGGAGGGCATATGGCATATGTAATCCAATATGGCTGGATTAGATCCTTGTAGGAAATAAGGAGACAGACACACAGAGGAAGACCACATGAAGACAGATGGAGATGACTGTCTACAAACCAAGGTTGGTCCAGAAGGAACCGACCCCACGGATCCATTCGTCTTGGACTTCTATTAGCATTTGTACAGCAGTTCTGGCCCAGGGACTGAGATTGCTTTAATTACAGGATGTTGCAGTCAGCTTCTCGTTGCTGCAACAAAAACCCAACCAAAGGCAGTTGAAGGGAGGAATGGGTTATTTTGGTTTACAGACACAAGGGGAAGCTCCATGATGGCAGGGAAATGATGGCATGAGCAGAGGGTGGACATCACCTCGGCCACAGCACTGGAAACAACGGCAGGAAGGTGTGCCAAACACTGGCAAGGGGAAGCTGGCTTATAACCCCCATAAGCCCGCCTCCAACAACACACCTCCCACTAGGTTCCAATTCCCAAACTGCCATCAGCTGGGGATCAAGTATTCAGAACACATTAGGTTTACAGGGGACACCTGAATTAAGCCAGTACACGTGAGAATTCAGTAAGGTCATAACAGACCCTCACTCAATGAATTCCATATTCAACCAAAGGTTTTGTACACACGTAGCTGAAGAGCTGATATGATTGGGGCTTAACTATACCTAAACCCAATATCCAACCAACCTGAGTGAAACGTGCCTCAGCCTGAAGAATGAAGACTCCAACATTGTCTGGGTTCTGTGCCTCAGTTTCCTCATCCACAACAGGAAGACATGGTGTTAAAGTCTCTGAACTTCTTGTAAGCTGTTAATTTCCATGACTCATAAGAATCCATGATGTTTGACCAAAACCAGAGTGTGCACTCTAGGGAGAGAAAATTTAGAGATGTCAGAGCCTGTCATGATAAAAATGGCGCATATCTGGTTTAATTCTTTTTGAGAGAGTGTAACTATATACATGTGTCTGCCTGGCTGGTACTCACTATATAGACCAGGGTGGCCTCAAACTTGCGGCAATCCTCCTGCCTCTGTCTCTCAAGTGCTGGGATTACAGATGTGTGCCGCAGGAGTAAATTCTTACAAAAAGGAAAATATGATCATGAACAAAGTAACTGAAAATGAGAGAAAACTTTTCTTCAGGTAGAGAGAGTGACAGCCTGTGTGGCCAGCTGACCTCCCCACCCACAGGCTTCCTTGAAGAGATGAGCTAAGTGTCGCCTTAGACCCCCAGATCTCTTATTTTTAGCTCTGAGTTCTCCTCACGAGTGTAGTGACCCAGGTCTCAGGATTCCAGAGAGCTCACAGGCATGGCTCGTGATTTCGTTGCAGGCACCCTGGGTCCATTTCCAGGACAGGGAGCCAGTGGGGGTCTAGGAGAATGATTGTAGATAGCAAGGCCTTGGCTCATCTTCCCAGTCTGAACACTTGATCAGAAATTATACACTCCACGAATGAGTCCCTTGGTGCCCTAGGCAAATGGCGATTAAAACAGAAGCAAGTGATATTGTTCTCTGAGAGCCTCCCAGCTGGCGTGGGGGGAACAACCCTCAGGGCTTTGGTCACGGGCTATTTTCAGCCTCTGATAGCAGTTGAGTTACTCATGTCTTATTCACCCTCTCCCCTCGGCCTCCTCCTGCCAAGGCTGCTGACAGCCTCCATATATTTAAAGAGGACAAGAGCCCCGTCCTCAGTGGAGCTGACAGAGACCACACAGGCAGGTAAGTGAGGCAAAGCAGACATTTGATCTAGAGGGACCGAGAGGGTCCTTTTGAGTGGGAGTGGGTCTCACTCCCGAGTCCCTGCACCCTCTCTGGCTGCATGTGTGGAGG
Organism: Zapus hudsonius; assembly: GCA_004024765.1. Classification (NCBI taxonomy): domain Eukaryota; kingdom Metazoa; phylum Chordata; class Mammalia; order Rodentia; family Dipodidae; genus Zapus; species Zapus hudsonius. Next base: position 4,153 of record PVHP010027747.1, read on the forward strand.
ATCGGGTGATAGCTGGTTCTCATGCAGACTCTGCGGTTGTTAAGAAATCCCTAAAAGCATGATGAATGTGTGAGGACTCCGGGACTGGAGGTGTAGTTCAGTGGTAGACTATCTGCCTGAGTTTGATTTCCTAGCATTACCAAATAGATCCATCCGGAAATTCAGTATGGAATTAACTTTGTCTACAAGCACGTTCATGGTGGGGTGGCTCCTGCGGTCGTAGCCTGGATGCAGGAGAGCAGAAAGGGGTGAAGAACTCACTGGATCAAATGCCAACAGACCTGTACAGCAATGAAGGCGGAGCAGGGGCCGGAGGGAGCCCTGGGCGGGAGATCTTGGTGTGTTTCTCTCTCTTTAAGGCTTTAATATGACTGTAGTTTTACAAATTGTAAAGTACTACACAGTTACAAAAAGATACCATAGATCCAACATCCCAGAAGAAAGCCTTCCCAGATTCAAAGTGAGGAATTGTGTTATTCCCAAGGAGTCATAGATTTCAGGTTTGATGGCTTAAAATAGGTGTTAGATCCCAAAGATAGTCAGCTATCAGTATGCCTTTAATTATTTAAAATTTAATCAAAACGCTTACTAAAATAGACATTGCTATGTGGGAAATCATTAAAGCTCTGTTTAATGATGGATAATTAAGGTCTTATTTAATGGCAGATAATTCCCAGCTGGGATGAGGGGTGATTCCCAGTGTTTCCTCTAGGTTTCGGTCAAGGATTTAATTTTCATACGTGGTGCGTAGAGGACCTAACGGCCCCTGGCCAAAGCTGCCACTTCTAATTTCTACCCTGGTTTGCTCTGGCCCTGATGACCGTGGAGGAGGCTTGTCCAACTGCAGAGCAGTGCGGTGTGAGTTAGTAAGTTAGTTAGTTGGTAAGTTAGTTAGTAAGCAGTGTGGGCGACCTCCTGCTTCAGGGCCGGGGCAGATGGACGCAGAGCTGTGGAGGCGAGGAAGGACACAGGCCATAAGATGGGTGGGGGTAGCTCAAGCCCTGGTTTACTCCTGGGACTGAGTCTCGGGGCAAATGATGGAAGATGAACATGCTACGCAGGTTTCCATGGAAACACAGACCTAGGGATATGTCCTCTGAAGCAGCACCATGGGCAACCTTGCGAAGTCACTTTTCGACCATAAGGTCTCCCATCATTCAAATAATTCCTCTCAATATTTGTAAAACTGTTTTATGATGCAGAAGATGTGGGGATTTCCCCCAATTTGGCTTTGGTCCCTTTCTGAACAACTGGGTCATTTGTGGTGAGTGGCAGTGACCCATCTGGCCATTAGACAGGAGGTGCCGCTGACCCAGGGCTTGGTTCCACTCCCAAGCTGGGCAGACAGGTGCCTGCCCCGGAGCTGGGACACACAAGCCATCCACAGAGGCAGGAGAGGCCACTGCTCAGGGGTGAGTGGCCATGAGGGACAGGGTGAGCCGAACCAGCAGCGCGTTCACACAACAGCCTCTCCCGGGAAGTGAGACTGAACTGTGCTAGAATACAAGTTCCCAAATCTTGGGAATCATGAGAAGGAAACAGAAGAAAGAAGGGACCTCTTTCCTAGGAATCAGTTCAAACTCTGGCTCTGCGTATCTCCAAGCTTCCAGTTTTCATTTTGGGAAAGTAAGATGACAGGCCTGGAAAGGATTTGTGAGATTCGAATGTGATCAAGTATAGGAAGTGTTTTGGGAAGTTGAATACAACTGTTTAAGTGAGGCCTTGTAGGACAGGTGCAGGGCCTTCCTCTGGGTTACCGAGGGTTTCTTGTGAAGTCCAAGGTGATGATAAAAGTCCAGAGGTCACAGTGGCTAACAAGCTGGCCAGGAGCTAGGTGAGTAATCTGTACGACAAGAGGGAGGATCCAGGCCCAGGAACACAAGACAGAGGAAATACAACTCCAGGCAAGCTGAGTTCCAATTACAAACAGGCCAGCTACTCAGATGTCTGGAACACTGTCCAGAGGGCTGGGCTTCTTGGCCAGAGAAATGTGACCCCTGCCTAGGTGTAAGTGTGCATCCCAGGGGAGGAGCAGCAAGAGAGTCAGTGATTGTCTGGGGACAAGAAGGATGGAGGTGTTTCTGAGCCTCACAGAGGCCACTGTCCTGGCATGATCAACTGTGACCCACGGCTTGGTAACCTGCCCTCAGCCATTTCAGAACAAGCCTTAGCCTATTTAAATGTCAGAAAGTTCTGGAAAAGTCAATTTTCATAGGAAGAAACGAAAGTTCAAGGAAGCCTAGCTATCACACAGGGTCACATGGCTAGAAAATGGCAGAGCCAGGACTTACACTAGGGTACAAAGTGACCTTTGCAGCATGAAGGTCAAACCAGAACTAAGAATGAGTTCCGAGAGAAGCCAGCCACTTGGGCAAGAAGCGGGTAGCTTGCTCTGCGTGATAAGGCGGACAAGTTTCACCAATCTAAGTCTAAATATTCTGCACCAAGTTGTGCCATCGGTGAAGTAAGCCAACGTAAAAAAATAGATTGAGAAAACTAGAGAGCTAATAATATCACCCACCACCATATACTAGAAGGAACACAAACCATAAGGTCCTTGTGTGTGCTCAGCGTCATACAGCATCCTATTTAATGGGTCCTTTGGCCTCTGGGACAAACCTTCTCAACGCATGAGGGCTGAGCCTGAGAAACTGAGCCCTGAGCACCAGGCTGCGCTTCTTTCCTCCTCATCAGGCTATGTTCGTGAGGGCACACCCCTGAGCAACATTTCTGCAAGGAGGGCTTTCATCGAGGTTCAGTCTCAGGGCTTGAAGAACCTCGAAGGGGCCTGGGCATCCATCCCCGCAGGAGCCATAAGCCAATACTGAGTGGGAACTCTCCAGTTCCAGGGCTCCACGTGTAGATGCCTCCAATTCCCACAAAGTCCCTTAGGTTGACAAATTGAATTTCTTGTAACTCCAGGGAGGGATGATAGGTCTGTCAGACCTCACCTTCCACCAACTGGGGGTGCCGCTCCTGCCTGCCCCCTGGCCTGCGTGTTGTGACAGAAGTTTAATCTGAACCAGATTAACTGAACTTTCAATTGCAGTTCTGCCACTTACCAGTCAGTTTGACCTCAGACAAGCTTCCCAGGCTCTCTGCTCAGCTTTCCCATCTGCCAAGTGGGCTAACACACGTGGCTGTGTAGGACTGTTTTAGATAGTGTATGTAATGTAACTGATGACTGGTAAGCAGTAACTGTAGCTGATATTACCATGAAGACACAGCTTCCTAGTTAGAGATTTCCAATTTAACCATGTGGCACATTCCAGCCACGTGATCTAAGGCAAGGGATGCGATTTCCCCAAGTTCATTTCCCCATTGGAAAAGTCAGCATTTCCATAGCCACTTACCTGGAGGGGCTGTTGGTGACAAGGTGTGCTGTGGGGCCTGGCCAGGGCTGTGTTCCAGGTGTATCAGTACTGGTCACTGAGTCACCGTCTCCACCAGTGTAGACAATTTAAGGTCCCGTATGGAGCCAGGTATGTAGTAGGGTGAGAAGTGAACAGAGAACACAGCGGCCACGTGGCTGGAGGTCATTTCTCAATCGTGGTGCGTGGCTTCTTCCCAGATTCTTTGGGCCCTAAGAGGAAGAAATTCAATTACTGAACCATTTTATATACCCCACGTACTTTTGCCCTGAAGTATCATCTTTCCTTTCCATAGTTGGAGAGAGGGAAAGAAAGAAGGGGGGAGGAAGGGAGAGAGGGAAAAAATGAATGATGAGGAAGATTGTGTCCAAAATACAGAATTGGTTATTTTTGTTTCTTTTCATAGAAAATCGGGTTGCAGGGGCTGAGGAGATACCTCAGGTCTTGCCTCCTAAGCAGTCAGACCTGAGCTCTATGCAGGACCCTTGTTAACAAACTTCTTAAAAAAGCAATCCATGGTGGTACATGCTTGTAATCCCAGAGCTGAGCAGGTAGAGACAAAAGGATCCCTGGGGCTCACAGGCCGGCTAGCCGACTTGGTCAGTTCCAGGCAGTAAGGGACCCCATCTCAAAAGAGTTGGACAGAGCCCGAGGTTGTCTTCTGGCCTTGACACCCAGGTGTGCACACGCATATATCGATCACATAAGAAAGTTAAAGTTGCAGAACAAATCTGCACTTCTATTTTACAATGCAACTGTATAGTTTACGATATGGTCTGACAAGACTTGAACAGAAACAAGTCTCTGAGCAGCAGAGGCAGCAAGGACTGGGCTCCTCATTTCCAAGAGGACCACACAGCTCCAAAGAGGCAAGAGGACTAGAACTTGGGTCTACTCTGATCCCACCCACTCCCTGCAGCACATTCTCTCAGAAGTGTAATTCTCTTCCACAGAACCACTCACTCAAGCCAGTCTCTCGCTGGGGTCAGGCTACCGAGACTGTCCATTCTCTGTCCCTAGTTGACACGGGGGCCCCATGTTTCTACTCTGTCCTCATAAATTCCTATCTCCCTTTTCTTTTTTTATTTTATTTATTCATTTTCAAGCAAAGAGAGAGAGAGAGAGAGAGAGAGAGAGAGAGAGAGAGAGAGAGAGAGAGAGAGAGAGCACCAGGGCTACCACTTTGTGGGTCTGGCTTATGTGGGTCCTGGGGAATTGAACCCGGGGCCTTAGGCACTAGAGGCAAGTGCCTTAACCGCTGAGCCATCTCTCCAGCCCTCCTATCTCCCTTTTCAATCCTGACCTATGACTTGTGTGTGGGGCTGACCCAGAGCGTAGTGCCAACTGGTGTGATGAGCACTGTGACCCTGGTGGATAAATAGGGCCTAAAGCCAGGCACCACCTTCTGTGACCCTTGCCAGTTCCAGGCAACACTGATAAACAAATGCCCATCTCTTGGTACCAAGCCACACATCCAGCGCCCGGCCCCGAGTGTTGAGACAAAGGAATTCAGATGCCATGTGGAGGCTGGAAAGTCTGTTTGGAAGCCAGGAGACCTAATTAGCACGCTGGTGCTTTTCAAATAACTTAGAATAAGGATAACCACATTTTGCCTTCAAAGCTTCTCAATGCTGCCTTCAGTTCCATCACAGCCCTTGACCTTCATAATGGTCCTGTGCACAAGGTGGGTTTCTAATTTTCCACTCAAATTCAAGGTCATGTCATGATTAGAATTCATGTCTTTGGGTTCAGGACACTTTACAATACCCTATGCCTTTTGGTCTGTGAGCACTGTTAGAGGAAACCAAAGGCATTTCTTGTTGTAAACTCCACTCCAACATTCCCGTCTTTAGAAATGGAATTTAGCAGCAGCGAAGTGAATACCTGTGGATTCCACCTTTGTGCTGGGAGTCTGATGATGGCGGACAGTTATGATCACGTAAATGATGGGATGCATTTGCTTGTGAAGGAGGTATTATCTGTAATCTTAGCCTCATTTTGAAAAAATATATCTAGGATGTGTGTGTGTGTGTGTGTGTGTGTGTGTGTGTGTGTGTGTGCTTCCTCAAGAGGCACATGGTCTCCCGTTAACTTACAGGAAATGCCAACGAAATCACTGAAGTTATGCAATGAGAGATCCAACCTAGGCTTGTTTTTACTGAGAATTTCCACATCATTCATTCTACAAGGGTCTCTGTCATGTTCCCAGATGAAATATATTACATTTCTCCTCTATTTTACATTATGTTGAATTGCAGGATTAAAATGACCATGATCAAAATTACACGATTCTGCTCTTTCTTATCTTTCAGGAGAGAAGGATGGATCTGGGAAAAAAGAAATTACCTTAGAAAATACCTTTAGATGTATATTATGTATGTAACCACCTTGCTTGTAAATGAGTAGGTCAGACAGTCTTAAAAGTATATTATAATCTAAGAGTTTATAGTTTGGATGGAGTCCAAAATAAACTATTTAGGTTCTTTGAGGGGATATTTCATTATTATGCCTTCTTGTTTTTTTCTCTTTTTCCTCTGCCTGAAATTCCCTTCCCTTTTGCTTACCTTCCAAAGCTGTTTGAATGTGATCTCTTTAGTGAACTCCAAAACTCGCCGTCCATCTCTTGAGTTTCCACAGCACTTTGCACATGGCTCTTCTCTGGCCCAACCTGTTCTAGCTCCTGTCATTCTGCACCAGCACGAGGGACGTCTTCTCAAAGCCAGGGGACGCAGCTCCCTCATTTGTCTAAGTTCCTTCCATTTCCATCCTTGGTCCACTGCTGAGTACCTGGTGCGGTACTGGACACTGAGTCCACTGCTGAGTACCCAGAACAGTACTTGCTGCTGGGTAGGCAGGTGATAAATGCACGATGGATGAAGAAATGGACAAATGAATGAATGAACACAGGTTTGACCTCAAAATCTACTCTTTCTGTTACACTAAATGAAGCACACTGCAGAAATAGGAATTTGCTATTTTTTGAAGTTATTTTCTATAGTTTTACTAGATAAGCAGAAAAGCCTGCTTTGCAAGGGGACACACGAAGTTCCAAGATGACCTCAGGGATGTTTAGACAGGACACTCCTCAGTTCCAGTGTCAGGTTCAGTGGTCTGTTTGCTGTTTACTCCTCTGTTTCTTAGCAAAACCTGTCTTTGTTATGAGGCTGTGAGACATAACCTGGAGCGGATCACCCAGGCGGGCTTAGTGCTAATCAGCAGCTATTATAAGAAGGTGACTGGCTTCCCAGAAGAGAAGATCAGAGCAGCCTCTCCGAGTGGCCTGATAGCTCTTAGTGTTGATGACAAGATGACACCCCAGACTTCATGGAAACCACAGGATCCCAGGAAAAATTCGGTTCCCTGGGTGGCTGGCAGGAGTTCAGAAATGGCACTGATTATCAATGGCTTACTGTGCTCTGTACTGGGGGAACTGAACACTTGAGTTCAGATATGAAAACTTGGGCTGTAATCCTCTTTGTTGAATATCTCCTCAACACCAAGCTCTAGTGAAAAGCCGGTGAGAGCCGGATGCAGTGGCTGTAGGCAGCTCGTCTAAACAGAATGTGTCCCAAGGATGCAGGGAGAGGCGGGTCAGAACCATCCTCTATTGAGTCCCGTGAGCTCTGTTCAATCCCTTCTGCTCATGTGTCATGGGATCCCCTAAACAACGTTGATGTAGCTGAGAGAGGAGGCTTTTCTCATTAAGTGGGGAGAGACGAAGAAAGCAACGGTACACTTCCTCGATACAGTAAGCAAGGTCACGGTGGCTCCACCAGAGTCTTGACTTACTGGGGTGACGCTATATTTTATTGCCTGGGAAATGACATTCTTCAAAAGTGAGGCAAAGATATGAAGAAAAAACGAACAAGGGAGTTTATATATTATATATTTGGCAGCTGCTGCCCAAAGGGTCATTGGCTATCAGCAGCATTAACACTGCCCATTCCCAGGGGTTCCAAGATGAATCTACACTGTAGCAAAATCCCAAGTTACCTGGGATGGGGGCATAGTCCCATGTTCAGAGGTGACACCCACTTCTTTTTTTAATATTTTATTTATTCATTTTCAAGCAGAGAGAGAGAGAGAGAGAGAGAGAGAGAGAGAGCACACCAGGGCCACCACCTTGTGGGTCTGGCTTATGTGGGTCCTGGGGAATTGAACCTGGGGCCTTAGGCGCTGAAGGCAAGTGCCTTAACCGCTGAGCCATTTCTCTAGCCCGACACCCACTTCTGATGGACTAATTTTAAGTTTTTGGTTGGAAAAAAATGGTACGAATATTTGCATATAACTTTATGCACATAAATTTAGCTAACCATTCCTTCTAGGAATTCTGTGAGATACACAGGGACAAATACTACTGAAATTTAACAGAATAAATTGAGTCAATTCAATGAAAGGGATGTCTCAGAGCCACCTGAGGGGGTCTTAGCTACTTGCACAAAGTAGCTATTTGTTGAATGAATGAATGAATGAATGAATGAATGTATGGATGGATGAATGGATGGATGGATGGATGGATGGATGGGTGAATGAAGAAACCAACAAACAAACGGCTCTGGCTCCTGGTTTTGAGATCTCTGATGCCACCTAAATATGGGTCTTTGCTTCCTATCCCTAGACTTGACCTTGACCAGAGAGTCTTCAAGATGCCAAACTTGGGTGGAGGAGCCAAATGCGGAGCCTGTGAGAAGACGGTGTACCATGCAGAAGAAATCCAATGCAATGGGAGGAGCTTCCACAAGACCTGTTTCCACTGCAGTGAGTTGGGTGAACCCCAGGGGGCCCTGGAAGCACAGGGCATTTCAGAGTGCAGCCCGAGGGCTTCTGAGAGTGGTCCTCAAGGGGCAGCGTGCAGGAGCCATGACCTGCGGTTGTGTGAGAGGTGCTCACGGGCCTCGCTGGCGGCAGGATTAGGACTTGGCTGGGAATTTTCTCCAACCTGACTCAGGTTCGGCACAAGTGGGTCTGCCTTGGTCTCTGTGGAAAGCCAGGACCCAGGGGTGACATTTGCAAAGTGTGACTTGGCAGAGAAAGGAAGCCAGGCTGGATTTGGCTTTTGGTGTTGCTCTCACTGGCCAGCTGTCAGAGAAGCCAGCTGTGACTGGAATTTCCAAAGAAAGAACTCATGCCAGGCAGGGCACAACACATGCCATTTCTGTAAACTCAGGGACTTCATGAAGGAAATCTTACCATCCACTGCCAGACACAGATTTACAAATGCCAAACTTGGGTGGAGGTTTGAGCTATTATGGTCTACCCAGGAGTCTGCCATGTGACTTTGGACAAGTCCTTTCTCATCTCTAAGCCCAGCTTGCAACAGAGTGAGGGAGAGATCCTGTACCTTCAGACTCTCTGCCAGTGCTATCTGACACTACACCTTTTGGGCTTCCCACTAGTTGACCAGGAAAAACTGGCCGTGGCTCTGAGATGACCTCTTCCCTCCTCTCCCCTCTGCAGAGATGGCTCAAGGGCTGGCTAGCTTTGATGGATATTTACAGGCCTCCTCTGTAGACACCTGCACTCACTCCCCCGCATCTCCCCCCCATGCTTCGGCCACGCACCTCCAGAAGGTTTTAAACAAAATTAAAGAACTGGGCTCTAACTGTGCAAGACACTCCACTGAATGCTGCCAAAAATAGTGACAGGTTATCGGCTGCATTTAGGTCACTCTTATGAGTGACGAGACTTGCAGTCTTACTGATGCTTTGGGTTTAAATGCTAGGAAGTTGTTTCCAAGACATCATCCACGTCCCTCAGATGCATTGTGATTACACCTACCCAGAACTTACCGAATCAAGAGTTCGTTCCACACCCCTTTGGCTTTTTTTTTCTTCTCAAAATAGCTGGTGTTCTTTATAAAAGAGTAGAATCTGAAAGAACATTGAAATGAAACAAGGTGTCAGGCCACGTGCTAACTGTCAACTTGGGTTCATCCTTTCACCATGGTGAGACTCAGTTTCTCCATCGGTAAGATGGAGATGGTTATTCCCATGAGGGGTTTGTTACAGGAGGAAACTAAGGCTCTCCATCTGGAATTTAGCCTTCCAGGCATCGTCCTCCTCTGATCCTGCGTGGGAACAGAAAACGATCAGGAAGCTTGCCACCATGGCTGTGTCTTGTCTTTCCCAGGTAGCAGCAGATGCCTGCTCACTGGGGCTATCACAGAGGAATGTGGGCAGGTGGTATATTCCTTTTTACCTAGCCAATAAGAGGGAGGGGAGTTGAGCATCGTGAATTTCAGAGGTGGTGGACAGAGGGCTCTGAGTTCTCAGGAGGCTGACCAGGCCCCCACCAAACCTCAAGTTGCTAGGACAGAATTCAGAAAGACAGCACTTACTGTAATTTGTCCCCCTGCCAGTGTGGTCCTAGCTTCTAGAAAAGCCTCCAGAACTGATTTAATCTTCCATGATCAGTGCTGTCCAAAAGAAGCACAATATAAGTTATATATGTAAGTTTAGATGTTTTAACCTTCAGCATCTTAAAATATACCAATAAAAATGAGGCAAAAGTAATTTTGAAACATCTCATTTAGCTCAACATATCCAAAATGTAATTCCATTGTATAGTCATCCATGATTTATTCATGGGATATTTTACATTCTTTGTGTGTGTGTACTGAATGTTTGATGTTGGGCAGGCATCTTGTGCTTACAGACCTCTCGCGGCTGCTCACCACGTACTGGGCACAAAAGCTCTTCAAAGGCCAGAATTGACTTGGACTTGCACAGCACCTGCAGGCTCTTAGAGAGCTGGGAAAAGCACTGACTTGGAAATTCACTTTAAGAGGGACAATACACTGGTCTCTTAATGGCACATTCATTCACTCAACACACGTTCTACAGATTAAGGTGGAACAGCCTGGTCCTCTGGAACTCTAGACCATCAGCAAATAGGATCAGTCACCAAGCAATACAGCATGGTGTTAAGTGCTGGAAACCCTTTCTGGTTTAGAGCAGCCTTGATGTTAGGCGATAGGCCCTTCTTGCTGAGTCAGTTTCCATGGGACAGCCTCCTAATCAGGCACCAAGCAGGGCTACCTCTCAGAGCACCCAGTCACATGCGTAAGTGACTAGCTGTCCCCAAAGTGATTCTAGCAGTGAGGAGGAGGTTAGAAAAAGAACGGGGCGAGGGAGATGGAGATGGTTCAGCCCTTGGGTAAGAGTGCTTGACGCAAGCACAAGGGACAGAGACAACCTGAGGTAGGTTTCCCAGGACTTACTTAAACAGCCGGCCAGGCCCAGTCCTGGGGGGAGCAGAGACCAGAGTTGCCAGGGGCATAAAAACCACAGCTCCATGTTTATAGTCTCCATTTCAAGGAAGTACAGAGATGAGCAATAGAGGGGATGTGCTCTGGCCTCCATGTACCTGTGAAAGCAATGCATGTCCATACCACACACACACTACACACCACACACACACTACACACCACACAGTGCACATACCACACACACATATACTACACACCACACACACACACTACACATACCACACACACATACACAAACACTACACACACACCACACACACACACCACACACCACACACCACACACCATATACCACACACACACCATATACACACCACACACACTACACACATACTTCACACACACACACCATACACACACACCACACACACCACACACCACACATACCACATACCACACACACACACACACCACACACACATCACACAACACATACACACAATACACACACACACACACACACACACACACACACAAAACAAGGTGGAAAGTGATGGATCAAGACATCCAACGTCAGTCTCTACAGAGGGGAATACGTCTGCACATGCGTGCACATGGACGTGTACTTACACACACTACACACAAGAACGAGACACCATCACTCCCTGAATTGGCATAAAATTAGAACCAAATCACATTTCCGATGCAATAATATATTTTATTAACGTACATTAAAAGAAATGGCATTTTAACTTCATCTTCTTGGGCTGCAGGTGTAATTCAGTGACAGAGCCCGTGGCTAGCATGAACCAAAGCCTTGGGTTCAATCCTCTACCCTACACTAAAGCACCACAAAAAAGTGTTTTATTTTCAAAAAAGAAATCTTCATAGTTAGTTGGTGGAAAAATGGGGATTAGTGACCTTATATTTGGGGATAAATAACATGAGCAATGGGCAACTTGGGCCTAATGGAATCCTGGTCCTGATTCCAGAATTGGACCCACACTGGTCTCATTGTGAACTGCCTCCCTGAATAGCAAAAAGAATGGGGAGAACAGAAGCTAATCAGACCCGATTCCTACACGGCTAAGGAAGAAGAGAGCCCTCCCTCCACTTCCCTAAGGCCATCCAGCAGGATTCCCATGATTCCTTGGTCAGGGAGGTTGTTCCTGTCAGGTCTAAGACCACACAGCTGGTTGCAAGGCTGACCTCTGCTCTTCCCCAGCTGGGTGCCTTGAGCACACTGCTTTCCTCTCTGTGAAGCTGGGACCCTCTTGGAGTCTAGGACTCAGGACATAGGCCCTGGTCAGGTGTCACATGGTGTTCTTGGCCTGGAGTCCTGTGAGCACGGACGGCCCTGGGACAGTGTCAGGAAAGGGGAGACGCTCAACTGGAAGCCGCTAACCCTTTCTTTCCTTGGCAGTGGCCTGCAGGAAGGCTCTGGACAGCACGACGGTGGCTGCTCATGAGTCAGAGATCTACTGTAAGGTCTGCTATGGGCGCAGATACGGCCCCAAGGGCATCGGCTATGGACAGGGCGCCGGCTGCCTGAGCACAGACACCGGGGAACACCTCGGCCTGCAGTTCCAGCAGTGAGTGTTTGGGGTGCTTCCTCCCCCGCCCTGCTGTAGCCTCCAGTTCTCAGGACAGTTCATTCTGTTCCCGGGGCAGCGTTTTCTGGAAGTGGGAGCCTGGGCTCTATTATCGATTGGCCAACAACAGGAATACTCAGTCTGACCAAGTTCTAACAACACGTCGTCTCACCAACGACTCTTAAATGATCTGCCTTTCTAAAGGGCAATTTCTCGTCCACTCTGGCTCTTGGCTTGCGTGTAAGAGAAAACAGTGCGTAGATGCTCTATTGTCTGACCTCTGCCAACAGCAAGGACTCACTCTTTTCTTCTCTTTTGAGGGTTTCTGTGTAAATCGCATAAAGATGGCAGGGAAATGATGGCCATTTTCTATGTACTTGTCACTGAAAGAGTTCTTCCTTAGGTCATAAGATGACTAACGTCTACAATGTCAGGGAGGAGTTCAAGGGTGGGTTGAGTCTTGGGAGTAAACAATCAGTGATCGTCCCTGGCTGCTGACACAGTATTAATTCCCCCCAACGTGACCCTAAGGAAATAAGAAATAACAGTGGCCGTTGCCACCTTCCAGCCTGCTCCCTGGGTCCACTTTGTTGACCATCACACTGACCTCCAGCCAGAGCCGGAGTCTGCAGCTGCGATCTGAGCAGCTGGTCTCAGGGCGCAGCTTTGTGATGGGACTGGCCAGAAAGGCTCAGCCAAGCTGAGGAAGGGTTTTATGGAGGTCTCCCCCAGAGAGCAGTTCACATCTGAGGAGCCATCTGGTCCCTTCAGCAGAATAATCCACCACAGAGCCTGGTAAAGTGGAGGCTCTTTCTTTGTTCGTTTCTCTTCTTACTCCATCCCAGCTGCAGACACTTGTTCAAGAGATGATGCTCACTGCATCCTCTGCCTTGCAATTCTTAAAGCTAGAATAAGTGTGGCGGGAGTCTGGGTTTCTTCCCAGCGCCACGTCAGGAGCTGCCTGGCCTTGTTACCCTCTGGTCCTCATCTCCTCCAGCCAGCCCTGCTCACGTCTTGGTGAGGCTCAAGAGACAAAATCTGAGAGAAGACCAAAGGGCCTCAAAACACAAGGGGCAATGCCTGTGTCTCCACCAGGGGGACAGGTGACCTTTGCGGAAATCGTGATAAGGAGTGCATCGGTCCACTGGACCGTGGCTTGTCGGGAACTGATTAGCACCAACAGTCAAGATCCCATCTTGCTCTAGACTTAGTTCAGATAACAAACTAGTGGGCTTCAAGACAGCACAGAAAAATCTAGAGAAACAAGCATGCCAATGATAACACCAGCACAAGAGTAACACGGACACTCAGGGAACACTTCCTGTGTGTTGTACAACTATAGGAAAGATTGAAGTCCATTTGGCTGACATTCCCTAGCCTCTCCTAGTGCTTTAACACGCACCCCCTCAGACAACCTTCCGAACAACTGAGAAAGGTACCAGGTGAGGAGACAGAGGCACAGAGAAGTGAGGAATCTCATTCGAGGCCATACCTTTCATGCTGTGTGCCAAGAGAGGTCTGTATTTATGTGTCTGTCTCTACCAGATCCCCAAAGCCGGCACGCTCAGCTACTACCAGCAACCCTTCCAAGTTCACTGCCAAGTTTGGAGAGTCAGAGAAGTGCCCCCGGTGTGGAAAGTCGGTCTATGCTGCGGAGAAGGTCATGGGAGGTGGCAAGGTAAGGCTGTATGAGCGAGCTGCATGGCGCTTTCTCATCTCTGCTGCATCAGTCGGGAGGTGGGTGAGTGGGGCCGGAGACTCCATCCTCCTTAGCTCCTAGATCTGTTGAGATACACACATGCTCTTCCATTTTCCCAGACTGTGGCTGTCACCTAGTATCCTTGGGAAGCTAGACGTGGGACAGTTTGCTGCAACAAGCATGAATCTGCTAGAGGGAAGGCAGCCAGCTAAGCTCTGGGGACACCAGACACACAGCACCCCTGGGCTTCAGTGTCCAGGCCCTTCCAGCGCTGTCAGTGCTGGGAGCCTGTCACACCACACAGCGCCACCCACCTCACAGCAGGGGAGATGCATCCTCACTTACAAATGCCCTGGCTCTCAGGAGAGTCATTAGGTGTCTAAGACAGCAATGTACACTGCCCATAAGCATTTCACAGAATGATCTGGACATGATATTAAATGTGAGTTCTGGCTCAAGTAGTACAGGGATATCACCACAAAGAGATTAGCCATTTACAGACATACCTCCAGGCCAGGCCTGGCAGACATGTAGATCTGCGAGGGAGGCAGCCTTCTGGAAGATCCAAGATGCGCCTCTCCTCCATCACAATTACAGAGTGAAAACAAGGATGGACTGACTGTCTGGATAGCTGCCTAGTTCTTCCACTGAACCTTCTTGGACTTTACACCTAATATACGAAGCCCTATTCAAGGCCAAGTCCTTTTCTGAACAGTTTTTCCCTCAGATCTCTTCCTGTTGTTTATTCTGAAGGAACACATGTGCAAATCCCCATTCACAGGGCTTTGTGAATTGCTGGCCAACATCATTGCATCTCTTTCCTCAAGCCCTGGAAATATCACATTAGGGTGACATTAGGTGAGGGAAAGGCTGGACAGGGATCCTCCTGTGTGCCACTGGCCAGGGGGCTTGAAATGTAGCTGGAATGTGCTGCCCACCTCCCTGACATGCGCCTTTCCTGTTCCCTTCAGCCTTGGCACAAGACCTGCTTCCGCTGCGCTATCTGTGGGAAGAGTCTAGAGTCTACGAATGTCACTGACAAAGATGGGGAGCTTTACTGCAAAGGTCAGTGGCTCTAGAGAGCTTCTGGAAAGGCCCCTGGGAGGGGGGGCTGGGGCATCTGGAGACTGGCTTGTCTGCCTGGAGTGGGGCTTTTCAACCTGAGCAGAGTTTGAGCTTTCAGCATGGGGAGCAAGATCACCTGAGGGAAATGGTGAGACCACCGGCCCCAGCTTTGGGCTTCTCCACCTGGCTCGTGCTGAGGCTCAGTGCTTCAGGGCAGCAGCTACCCTTGGCACTGAAGAGGGCCCGGGCATACACAGACACCACTATCCAAAAACTTGTCTTTACTTCATGTGATTGGGGGATAGGGCGCCTGGTGCGGGGGAGAAGGATCTCAGCCTAGCCTCACCTGTCAGTACCTCCCTCTTTTTCCTTCTTCTCACCTTTCTCTTATGGCCTAACATTTCTGCCACTGTATCACAGGGACAGAGCTGCACTCTGCCTCAGTTGCCTCAGATGTTAGGGTCACCTCCTTCCTGTTCTATGTAAAGGGGTACACTGGAGGGTACACTGTGTCCTCAACCCCAGAGCATGCCCACATCCTCGTCCACTCCTCAGCACTTACTGATGGAGTGGGGTGCAGGGAGCAATGGAAAGGGGTTGTTAATCAAGACTACAGGCAACAGGTGGCACCTGCCTACAATCCACACCTGAGAGGCGGAGACAAGAAGACAGCAAGTTCAATGCCAGCCAGGGCTACATAGGTATTGTGAAGCTAGCTTGGACTAGATAGCATATTCTGTCTGAAAAACCTCCAAAGACTATAGTTGACAAAGCTTTTCCCACTATGACACAGGATGTGAAATAACTTGTCATCTGACAAGCAGTTAAAGACACAGACATAGGTTTACAGGCTACAGACCCTAAAATCTGGCTAGAGCCAGCAGAAAGACCAACAAAGAAAAAGGGGTATCACAAATTCAGGAAGATCGAGGTAGTTCCTTGCATCACATCAGCCCACAGTGCATTAAAGGTAGAAGTTAACAATGGAACAGGATCCAGAAAATACACAAAGTACTGGCGCCTGAAAAAGGGGTATCTTAGAGAACATCCCAGAGCAGCAGCCTCCGGGGGGTGGGGGGGAAGCATCTAGCTTGGGAAGGGTAATTCCAGGAACTGAAGCTGTGACCCAGCCAGGACATTCCAGTACATTCTAGAAATTGCATGCCCTTCCCAACTCCTGGTGAGAAAGCAGGGAGCCCATGGCAGTGGAGGGCAAGGGCAAGGCTGAGCAGGCACTCTGTACCCAGATGACATATCTTTATTAGCAAACCTAAGTTTAATTTCTTTAGAAGTTACCTTATGCATAATTTATCAACAGGTAAAAAAGGGTGGTGCCCAGGCAGAAGGATCTGAAATTACAATGCTGATCAATCCATTCTTTCCTCCCTCACCCCATTCTTGTTCACAGTTTGCTATGCCAAAAACTTCGGCCCCACTGGCATTGGATTTGGAGGCCTTACGCACCAAGTGGAGAAGAAAGAGTGAAAGGTCACAGTTCCCACAATCCTTAGCAGCTTTGTGAAAGCAGTGCCAAGTAACCCCGCAGATGCAGATGTTCCCCCAGACAGCCCCGTTGGTAGTTGGACAGCGTTCCTCTTCTGCAGCGATCACAGGTTGCACCAAAGTGAGAACAGACCCTTGGAAGGCATCCTTTAAAGTTTAATCTGCAAGAGATTCTTTATTATTTACAGTTCTTGGGGTGGGAAAGGCAATCAATAAATATTTTAGTGGTACCTTGTATAACGTGGTGTCTTTTTTTTGTGGAGTGAGGAAGATTTCCAAAAACAGAACTAGTTTAAAGAAGCAGCTACCGAGAATGAATATAGGTCTCAGCTGGAGAAGAGGAGGGTAGTCTTCTGGAGTAAGGCGGCTGAGTCTTGCTCGGTATTGCTAGTGGAGAAGAAAATAGGACGTCTGGGAGAAAAAGCGAGAACATGATAGCAAATTCTAAAAGAAAAACCAAAAGTAAGCAAAGTGCTGAAAAGTTGGTCCTTTTGTCTCATCATGGGCTTTGCAAAAATTGCATGTCTTGTGAAAACTGAGAAACGTCAACAAAGCTCATTCAGTTCTGTGTTACAAATGATATGGGGATGATTTCCTGTTATTCTAGAACATTCTCTAGGGCTGAGCAATTTTCCTGAAATTTCGAACATCATTTCTAGCCTTACCGATAAAAGGCAGCCAATTAGACATGTGTCTCTGCCTCTTCAGCAAGTCTCAGCAGCTTCGGTTTGTCTCCCTTCCCCCTTTAAACCATCCCAGAGTTTCCCCACCCTGGTGCAGTTCCCAGTTACTCAGAATAAATGAAAGCAATAAAAATCTATTGATAAAACGATGCAAAACTGGGCTTTTCTATGACCCAAGTCCCAAGGAAGGCTATCTATAAAACGAGCAATTACTATTGCTTAAGTGCCATTTCAGGAGAGGCCCTGTGAGGACGTTAAAGCAATGAGCCAGGTTTGCGGAGGGATGTGATGTATATGTACTGTGCCTACAAGGCCAGCACAACCTTCTCTTCCTCCGCTGCATCTCGGGAACCACCCAGGGCATTGAAGCTAATAATCGGCCATCTTTCGGTCTTGCCCTCTCCCTCCCCTTCCTTGCCTCACTCAAGCTCCAGGGTACCGCTAGCGGACATCTCTCTCCATTCTCACTTTGTGGTACGCATCTTAGTTTGCTAGGGCTGATGTAATAATACCACAGGCTGGGTAGCTCAAGCAACAGAAATTTCCTCATTGTGCTGGAGGTTGGAAGTCCATGATCAGGGATGGTTTCTTTTAAAGCCTCTCTGCTTGGCTTACACATGGCTGTCTCTGTTGTTTTAATAAAAGAAGAATGGGTCGCTGGTCCTGAAGTCTGAGTGGAGTTTTCCCGGACCCGTCCAGCAGCTGGCCCGGAGAGGAGCGCACCCGGGGAGGCAGGGCTGGGCTGAGCCAAGCCGTGCGTCTCTCCATGGTCCCGGCTGGCTGTGTCTCTCCGTAGCCAGGTGGGCTGCTCCTTTGGGTTCCCGGTGGCTGCTGTGGGGCGAGAGCTTGCCTGGCCCTGTTAGTCTGCTGGTGGCAGTGGCGGCCGTGGGCAGGGAGGGGACCACAGGGAGGGAGGGAGCTGGTATGCTTGGAGTGGTGGCGGCTCCGGTGGCTCTGGCGGCTCTGGCAGCAGCAGTGGCGAGTGGAGGCGTGCCCATGGGCCCGAGAACCCAATGAAGTGTTACAGCTCTTGGGAGCACGGCTCCCTGAGTGTTCAGCTCATCTTTTCAGAGAGAATAATGGGCAAAAACCTGGGGAAAAGGCATGGAAAATAATCCCGTTTATTGTAGGAGCCTCTTTGGTTAAGTAGACGTAGAGGAGGAGGGAGGGGGGAGAAATGGACAATGAAGATTGGTGGTAACCAGCGACCTGTGAATACCTACTTTGCATGTAGACGTGAGCTTGGGCACGTATCGGATGGTGAGGGCAGAGGAACTGCCACCTTCCAGGCACAGCTGGGGTGCAAACCTGGGTTCATGTGGCTTGCTTTGGGAGGGGGTTGGGAGTCAGGGTTGACGATGGAGCTGGGAAACTCCTGCCGGATTATCGGGGTTTCACCTGCTCAAACATCGTTAACCCTTTGTTCTCTGTGCCCTCATTTAGCAATACCAACATGTCTCCTGTGTCTTCACATGGTCTTCCCTCTGAGTGTTTCTGCATCCTAAACTCTTTTGATAAGGATACTATCAAAAGAACGAATCAAGGCCCACAACATGATTGACTTTAACCCTAATTACCTCTTTAAAGGCTCTCTCCACACAGTCAGTCACATTCCCAGGTGCAGAGGGTGAGGACTCCACGTGAAATCTGGAGAGGTAATTCTGCCACTAACAGTACAGCACATAAGCATCTGGACTTGGTCTTACCCTTCAATTTAGTCTCAGAGTTTAGACAATATCTTCCTCCTAAGTTCCAGCTACACTTGAATTGAGGCTTTCTTAACATGCCTAGACCCTCTGTCCATCATACCTTTGTTGAAGGTCTTTCTTCTGCCTGGAATTCCTGGAAGACAGAGCCCCCTCCAACCTCCCTAACCTAACTCTAGCCAAGGAAAGTCCCATTAATCGAGTCACAAATGCTACTTGCCGTGCATAGTCATTACTGAAATACCTGAGTGGTGGGAGTTCTCCTCCATACTTTCATGTCTAGGCGTGATGTACCTTCCTCAGAGTAACTTCTCACGTTCCCTGCCTTATGCTACAGTTTCACTTATATTAGCTTCTCCTCTAGACTACAAGTTCCATGATCATAATAGCCAAGGAGATCTTTTATGGCCTGTGAGGCTTAGCATGGTGCTCACTAAATGCATGTGTAATAACCTACAAATGGATGACATGTTCTTTCCATGTTACACACCAGTAGGAGTACTGGAATATGGTGATCTGGACTTGTTTGGAAGGTTTCAGGTAGGAAATTTGAATTTCAGACAAGCTGCCCTGGACTTCTACTGTGTCTGCATGTTTTTGACCTACATGGTCT
>PVHP010027748.1:0-23605 GCA_004024765.1 Zapus hudsonius
GAAATGGTTGGCATGTACGTGTGTTTCTATGTAGTGTGTGTGAGGGGGTGTAGGCCAGAGATTATGAGATAGTATCTTCCTAAGTTCCTCTCTACCCCACTTTTTAGGACAGCCTCTCTCACTGGACCTGGACCTCACTGATTTGGCTAAACCATGAACCTATCAATCCTGTCTCCATCACTCAGCCCTAGGATGACTGGCTTGTGCCACCACACCCGGCAGTTTACATGGGCAGGGGAGATCCAAACGTAGAGCCTCATCCTTGCATGATGAGTGAATTAGCCAGTGAGTTATCTACGCAGCCCTTACTGTTTTTGAAGCATGATGTCCACTTCACAACAGTCTGGCCTCAGTCTTGAAATGTTTCTTTCAGTGTCACCATCTACTGGATCACCTACACGTAAGGCTATTTTCATCTCCAGTGACTCTGAAGATGAGATACTGATCTAGTGATTCCATCCTCTACTGGATACTCAGACAGTAAATCCTGAATGCTCCAGAATGTTCCATATATAAACTGAGCAAGCACTTGGGACCCACAGAAAACCCACAGCAGGGAAGTCAGGGCCCTGCTGCTGGAGATGGGCTTGTGTGAGTGTGTGTTGGGCATTATTCAGCCATAACTAGAAGTGACAAAATGATGATACAATGATACAATGCCACACTGTAGATGAACCTCAAGACACACACTGTTTATATGCCACACCCAGAATAGAAGAAGAGCCTGGTGGTCCAGGCCTGTGACCCCAGCCACGGAGAAAGCTCTTGCAGGATTATCACAAGTTGATGTTCCACCTGGATTACTTAGTGAGACAATGATAATAAAATAATAAATAATGAAGAGAGGGGACGGGGGATATGAATCTGGGTAAAGTGCTTGCTGCACAAGCCCTGGACCTGGTTTGGTTCCAGCAGCCATGTAAACATCAGACTCAGCGGCACAAGCCTGTAACCCCAGCGTTGGAGAGGCACAAATAGGAGGATCCCAGGGCTTGCTGGCTCGGCAGTGCTGATGAATCAGTGAGCTCCACGGGCACTGAGAGACCTTGTTTGAAAAACAAGGTAGAGAGTAATTGGGAAGACACCTGATGCTGACCTCGGGACTCTACACACATACATACCTGTGGACACAAGTGCATGACATGCACACATGCACACGCTCACACACACACCAAACAGAAGGACGGAGAGAAAACTGATGACCTGAGGTATTGTTTAGTAGTAGAGTTCAATGTCAGTGTCCGCAAACATTCACAGCATGTAAATATGCAGTCGTGGAAAGTACTCCTAGATTGTTGGAAAGATTGAGTGAAAGGAGGGGGGCATGCGGGTGTGCATGGGGTCACCTTGGGAGTGGTGACAACGCTTTGGCAGTAACAGATGCAGCGGTCACACATCCTTAGGAACGCAATCAAGTGACATTGAATCATTGACCTGAAAATGGTTGAGTTTATACAATGTAAATTGTAGCATTTTAGAAAATTATTAAGAAAAATGTGCACTGGGCCCACCTGTGGCAGGAGCAGGTGAACTGGAGGTGAGTCAAGTGTCCTGGGGACTCGGTGCACAGCTTGCGTAGCCCACTTTCCCTCATGCCCACACCGTGTGCACTGTCTTCTTGAGGCTTCAGGGTGGAATAATTTAGGTGTCATCTGTGGAACTTTCATCAGGCCCGTCCTGCGGCTGGTTCTGGAGCCAGAACTGCCATCTTCCTTTTCCCTGGCATGGTCTGTGCTAAATTGTACTCGGTGGTAGATGCTCTTGGGTTGCTCTCATGTCCTTTCCTGCTGTCAGAGCTCCATGACCTCAGCTGCTGCCCAGCCTGGAACACGTCCTCCCACACACCTGACAATAACTTAGCTACTTGACATTCACTCATGATTAGACGTGGACCCCAGGGAAGAGGGGGCAACAGAACAAAGGGAAGGGAAAAGCGGGGAGAGGGAGGGCAAGGCTAAGGTGCATGGAGAGAGAAACAGCAGGCAAAGGGTTAAAGCACATGAAGAGGCCTGATGGACCCACCCTCCCAGTGTGAGCGCAGGGAAACCCTCCTTGTTTAGAGAGTTCTCACATGAGTGTGCTCACAGCCACGAGAAAGCCACTCGCACACTTGAGAAAGCTGGCTAGCAATTCTAGCCAAATCAGCGAGCTCTGGGGCTCAGTGAGAGACCCCATGTCCATCATGGGGAGGAAGGCATGGTGACAGGAGCTGGGGACAGCTGGTCACAATCAGTCCACCATAGAGTGGTGAATGCTGTCACTCAGCTCTTGTTCATTCAGTCCAAGATCTAGCCCACGGAATGCAGGCCTCAGGGTTTGTGCAGGTCCTCCCATGTCAATGAACCTGATCTTGACCATCTCAGATATTTCCACAGAAGTGTCCCATGGTGATTCTAAAACCTATCAGAATGAATGACAGACTAGTCATCAAAGGAGTGAGCGTACCTGTCTCCAGCTCCTGAGCACAGGGTTACAGGTGCACACGTCTATCCCCAGCATTCACTGAACTGAGCCCTGGGGACCTGAACACCTGTCCTCATAAGTGGGTGGCAAACACTTTTACTGAGTGGGGAATGCTCAACACAACCCCAAGAACTTGGCTAACGGTGACCTGGAAAGTGCTCCTGGGAGAAGGAAGACTGGATTGCACATCCCTTCTGCTAAGAGCTTCTGGACAAACCAGGCAATGATGTGCTTCTCCTCATTAGAGCAAGGAGCCAAGGAGCCTTGGTTGCCTTAGGGTCAAAAGGAACCTATTAAGAGTCATCACTGAAGGAACAGCTAATACCTCTAGTGGCTTCAGGGACTTCTTGTTCCCAGTGGAGGAGTGACCAGTTTTGTTTCCTGGACAGTTGGGTCAGGAAGTCATAGGGCCGAGATCTGTGTAGCTCAGTAGCTGCTTCTCAGTTTCAATTCCACCAGGCAGGTCACTGATCCTTTAATGGGGCACTCAGGACTTCTGCCATTCCTAGTACCCTTCCTCCTCCTGTGGGGGTTCCAGGAACATGAGCTGGTTGAGGGGCACTTTCACGGTAAGTACTGGCAAGAAGTACTGTAAGTCCTTGTCGTAGAGAAGAAACTTGAGGGGAGGAGAAACAAAGTGTAGTTTCTCTGATAAGAAACAGGCTCCCCCCACTTAGCCTGTGTTCCTGACTGGGGAAGAGGAGATGTGGCACCTTTAGTTCAACCCTTCCTACAGGTAAGACACCCTTGGTGAATGCAGGGACCTCGGTCTGTGGCCGTTCCCTCCACCCCCACTCTATCAGGAAGACTTCCTGAAGTTGCCTGGGTTAGAGCTCATGGAATGGACTTTGGGAACTTGTTATCCAAAGACATTTCCCTCTGAGGACAGACTTTTCTCTAGCATCATCAGCTTCTAGAAGTTCTCACTGCCACAGAGGACCCTCCCCTCTGGGGCACAGAACAGACTCCAGAAGTCCCCTATAATGATGAAAGTCTTGGCAGCTGAAATATACAGAATATCAAAAAAGTCAGAGTTGAACCTGAGTACTCAGGAGCCCTGTGGCAAGTTCAAATCCAGGCTCCACCCTTAATAGCTGTGTGACACCACGCACCTGACCTAACTTCCCCTTGCTTCTGTTGCCTCTGTAAAGACTGAGGGGTCTCACCCTCCATTTTCTCTTGAGGATTAAGGAGAAAAGGCCAAGCACATAGGAAGTACTTCATCAACACTAGTCACTATTATTTTACCCTGGGCAGCTTGACAATGAAGTCTCAAACCTGTTGCATTAGATTTCCAAATGACCCTCTAGACAAGGAGACATGACGTCCAGAGAGGGTCCTTCCATGCCCAGAGCAGCCCAGCCTAGCCTTTGATGCCAGAACATAGATGTCAATCACCAATTGCTACAGCACCTCCTGAGACCATCCAAGTACAAGGACACACAGTGACCAGAATATCCCCAAAGGAGCACATCCTTCTCCCAGGAAATCCAAATGTTGGTATGGATAGGAAATGGAATAGGAATTAAATGCCAAGGCCCTATGTGGTGAGGGACATAGATGATGTCATGGGAATACTATGGCATGTTTTTGGGTGACAGATGAGGGGGAAAATAGCTTCCTAAATTCTGCAGTGATGCCCTGGATCCATGGAGGGAAGGAAATCAATACTTCTTCAAGGTTTCAAGGGACCATGTCTTCTTTTCCCTTATTAGCTTGTCCCCAAATCAAAAATGAATGTAGACGGGAAAGAAAGCACGAATGTAATTGGAGCAGAGTGTGTCCGTCTTCCTGGAAGTGCTGCACGATGCCCTGCGGAAGGAGATGTATCACCTTCACCAGAGGTGCCGCTCAGATCCCCCGACTGCCTCGTGACCTCCCCTCCTGTCTTCTTGCTCTGAAATTGTCCCAGTCTCTTCCCCAGGACACTGAGAGCTAATGTCTGACCAAGGGTCTTTGTGCATCTTCTACCGGACACAAATCCTGTCAGTGTTGGGCTGGAGAGACCTGTGCTTCAGTTTTGCACCTAGTTCATTATCGGATGTGGGGGATGTAGCTTTTCCTTTAGGGCCTCAGTATGAAAAAGTCAATTTCTATAGAAAGAATGGAAGGATAATTCTGTCTTTCATTTGCTGTGATTGGTCAAATCTGTTTATGTTTGATGATAGTCAGATATATAAGGTGCAGGCTGGAATGCACAGCCATGGTTGTGCTGGACTTCTGTGTTCACGTTCATGCACTAAGAACACAGATATTTCTCACTTAACATTTTAGGCTTTACCATTGTTTTTAAAATAATTTCTTGGCACATGTGTGTGTGTGTGTGTGTGTGTGTGTGTGTGTGTGTGTGTGTGTGTGCCAGGATCTCCTGCTGAGAGCATCCGGATTTGCATGGCACTGGGAAACCCACCTGGTCAGGCAGGCTTGGCACCAGGGCCTTTACTGCTGAGTCATCTTTTCTGTCATATTTTATCAGTCTTCTGTAGCACACATCAGAAGGCCTAACCACTTTTCAACTCCTGGTAAGTCAGTTTATCACAAACTGAATGAAGCAATTGAAAACACAGGATCTTAATAAGGTATTTTGGTATCATTCCCTAAAACAGAAGGTGTCAATGCTCTATTTAACATCATAAGTTGCATCATTATGGGTGTTTTTATTCTCAAAGATCTTCTAAAGATGTGTGCACAAGAGCTGATTTCTTCTCCAGGCTGAGGATGTGGCGTTTGTGAGGCTCTGGGATCCTTCCATCCTGCCTCATACACACAAGGATTTGCTTTCTACATGTACTTTATGTATCTGAAATTTGGAAACATTTTCTAGATACCTGTATTTCCTACTTAATGCGTTTAAAACTCTCTTCTCCTCCACAACCCACAATCATGCAAGGATAGACACAAGGATAGACTAGAATGTCATCCCACGTTCCACTCTTCAGGATCAAGGGACATTGCACAGTAGACAATAGGTGTATTGTTGCAGCCATTGGGATGATACAACAGCCAGCAGCAAGTCCCCATACATAGACAGTAAACAACCCAAACACAGTTCACTAACCCTAAAAAAAATATGACCCTAAATCAACTTTCTTTGTCTGTGTGCCAAAAATACTGCCAAAAATCCATTCCAATACCACCCGAACCAGGATAAGTGTGGCGTGGTGCAAAGGAAGGTGGGCTGGTGGCTCTACATTAGACCTTCTTACTTTCATATGTTACTAATCATTAAACCACAAGGAAACATAGCTGTGGACATTTCTAAAAAGATGAAAAGGGATAATACATACGAAGAATTCTGAGGCTTGTGCTCTTGCTAGTAAATCCTTCTCTTGGATCTGGGAGCCCTCTCCAGATTGTTCTGATGCTAAGTGACTTTCAATGTTCCTACAGAAAAAAAAAGGTACCTTTCCCTTGGTCTTCATAGGAAGATTGCTGTTGGGAGTTGGAAGGAAATATTGTGGCAACAGTCTAACCACACTCTGCACCACATCTTTGTGTGGGTGTGCTGAAGGACACCCCCTGTCAGCCCTAATTGACAAGCAGCACTAGTTTGCAGCCATGAGTCAGCTCCCCAATCCTGGAGAGTCTCAGACTGCCTCTCTGCTAGTGTTGGAGGCAGCAAAAGAGGAAATCGGAGAGGAGGAAGTGGTTTCTGGAGTTCTGGGTGGGACTTTGTCTGGAGGCTAAGGGATCAGTTACTCTGGGATCAGATGTAGAGTAGATTAGAGAAGTCTTTTTTTTTATTGTCCATAATGAATTACATTATTTAGTGGACAAACAATGAGTTGTTATCCCCAATACCCCAATGCCTCCTCTCCCCCATCCCCAATCAGCCAGATATCCTCCTCCATGGGTTGTCTGGATCAGTCCTTGTGACAGGGGACCATGGATAGCCTAGTATTCAGCCAGGTTCTCCTGGCCCTGGTATGTTGTTACTGAGGGGTGCCATGCCTCTGGATAGTCTCCCCCACAATCTCAATCTTTCTGCCCCCTCTTCCGCTCAGTTCCCTGAGTCATGGTGGATGAGTATTAAGGCTGCTTTAATGTTGTGAGCTTAGGAGTCTTTGTGTCGAAAATCATTGGTTTCTGTCTCACTGGCTTATCGTGATTGAATGGCTGTGGCTGTGGGTCCCTTGTTTATCCCATCATTCTCTGCGGGGTTCCATATGGATCCTCCACGATATGACTGTGGTGGCTCCTCTCACCAGGATCTCAGCTATCTGCCTACAGTCGGTTGGTAGGGTTAGATGGGCCCCAGCTCTCTTGCTGCATCCTGAAAAATACAAACATAATCTCCATCGGAGAGTGAGATCAGTGTAGGTTAACAAATATACACCATTCTGGATTACCTAGATTCTATTTTTAGTAGCCTCCCCGTCAATCGCTCCCATAGTGCATCTTGTCTTGGGAGCCCAAGAGTACTGGATCCGGTGCTATAGCCCTGAATCCCAAGTTCCAGACAAGGGCTCCCCCTCATTAAGTGGAAAATTTGGCCGAACTTGAAAGCTGATGATTGTCTCCCCCAGGCCCAGGCTTCTCCATTACACAAGTGCTCCTTTCTTGGTTCGCTGTTCTCTCCCAGTAGGAGGTTTGGTCAGCCTACTCATGGCTGCAGATTGTGTTTCATGTCAGTGGTCTCTGTGTACTCCAGCTGTCGTTGATTAGTTTCCCCTGGCAGCCTGTGCAGTGCCTTCCAGCACTACACTAACTGCCTTGTGGGGGCTGGATACCGTTCCGTACCTCGAAGGGTCTCTTGATGCTGGTCTATGGCATTCTGTGGTTTCCTCAGCAACAGGGTTTTGCCTCAGGACTAGGGAGGGCACTCAAGAGCTTTGACAGAATTCTGTCTTGTTGGAACCTCATGGGTCGCTTTGGTCAACAGCTCAGTGAGCGAAGGAACTGGTGGTTGGAGCCAGGGGTTGTCAGACTGATCTAATTATTCACAGGCTTAGACTCTCTCCCCTTCCACTCATGGCCCCTCTTGCCAGTCGACTCCCACTACTTTCTCAATAGGTTACAGTATGCTCGTGAGGATTTTATGTTTTTGACCTAATATGGTTTAACCTCATGCCATTCCCCTCCCCCATCCCTTACCCCTCATTCATAACCTCTCACTTCTTTCTACTAGTCTGTGTAGAGTTTACAGTTATCCTGGTTAAGGACCGCATATAAGGGATAATATGCGGTGTTCGATTCTCTGTTCTTTTGAGTGTTCACTTAGTAAGATCTGCTCGAAGTCAGGCCATTTTTTCCTAAATTTTGATATGTCATTTTACCTTTCAGCTGAGTAAAATTCCATCATGTAAATATACCACAGTTTCTCTGTCTATTCCTCCATGGATGGGCATTTGGGTTGATTCCAATTCTTGGCTATTATGAATTGAGCTGCTATAAATATAGTTGTACAAATGTTTCTGCGTCGAGATGTGACATCTTGTGGATAGATGCCTAGTAGAGGGATAGCTGGGTCCATTGGTAGTTCTATGTCCATTCTGTTCAGAAGTCTAGATTAGAGAAGTCTTAAAGATAAATTATAGCCCTTCCAAGTTTTAGCAGTCCTAGGGAGTCGTGATGATATCGGGATTAAGGAAGAGGCAGAGAGGAGAGCATGGAGAGCAGTGCAATGGGTGCGTTTATGAAGTTTAGTTGTTGGAGTGTTGATGCAAGAGATGCAATAGAAGAGCTGTTCTGGTGTTGCTGCTTCTGCTTTCTGCAAGGGTCCTGTGAGGCAGGCAGGGACCCTGTGCTCTCATCTTACAGATAAGGAAATCAAAACCCAAAGGATACAGAGACTTGTCAAGGTTCCACAGTATTCAGAGTACCACCTGAGCTAAATTTGCCTCTTGGTGGAGACTCAGAGCAGCAGACAGAGAAAAGAAAGTACATGCTTTCCAGGGATCCAGGCATCCATAGCTCTGTGTTCTGTGATCTGCTTATAGATTACTGCCTTCTTCCAAAAGCCACGGGTTCCTGCTCCAAAAGTTTTGAACGCTGGTATTATGACAGACAAGTGGATGATTGTGTGAAATTTATATATACCGGTTGCTATGGGAACGAGAACAACTTCGAAACGGAACCTGAATGTCTAGTCAGCTGTATAAACAGACGTAAGTCTGAAGGCTCCCAAATCCCCATGGCTCACCAGGCCTAAACAGAGATCTTAGTATCGGTCCATCCCAACACCTTGGTAGCCCTGGGATTAACAGAACAGAAGGTGGGACAAGGTGGGAATGCACTTTGTAGAGGTGTAATTTGAAGGATATGTTGGGAAAGAGAAGCTGAGAGGGAGGCAGTAAGCAAAGGGAAATTGACAAGGACGAGGTAAGTAACAGGTACGAAAAGGGAACAGGTGATTCAAGGTAAGAGACCAAGTCAGAAGGGAGAAGGTTGTCATTAGTTATTATTTGGGATCACCAGGAATGACAATGGAAAAATCAGAATGCATAAGTGATACCTCTGTGAGCTCTCAATCCAAACTCACTTCTGTACTTACTTTTTGCCGAGGGATGTAAAAATATGACCCCATCTCCCTTTCTCTCATTACCTGAAAGATTTGATAACCAGGTCCTTCTGCTGTGTTGCAGGAATTGGCTATCACTAAGGGGGAGAAGCTGGAACAACCTCCAGAATTCAGCTTCTAATCCAGTGCTTTCTCCAGGTGGGCCTGACCGGGACTCCTTACTGGCTTCCTTCCACTGGCCACATGTTCGCCACTGTGACCGAGGCTGTTTCAAAAACAGAACCCCAGGACTTGCTTTCTCTTTTCCCAGCTCTGCTTCTCCTCAAACACAACACCCTTTAAACCTTTGACCCTTCCCCAACTTGAGATCATATTTCTTCAACTTTCAGGATTCCCATTTATTCCTCAAAGCCTGTGGCTTTCCCTAATAAAGCATTCTGGGAGGTCTGAGATGTCTGAGTCTGAATGACGCACATGTGCTCACATCCTTCTGTGTTGATTTTTCAGAGAGGAATAGGAAAACTCTGAACACTGAGCTTCAGGGTGAATGTGTGCTCAGATGCTGACCAGTGTGCACGAGCACATCCAGGGCCCTTATGAAGGAAGGAGGGTTAGGGAAATTGCTCAGTGGTTAAAGGAGCTTCCTTGCAAAGACTACTTGTACCCATGATGGTAAGTCAGTTTATAACAAAACTGAAGAAAGCATTTGAAAACCTAGGAATCTTAATAAATCATCATTTGTATACTAACATAAAAAGAAAATATTCATATTGTATTTAAAATCATATATTGAGGGACTTCCAATTAACGTGGCATAATAGGAGCTATGACAAAATAAACTGGTGGGGAGGGAGAAAGAGGAAACGTACCACAAAATGGACCCCTTCTTCTCTAAAAATGTAGATCTGTAACTAACTGCCAACCCAGGGGAGTCCCTGGAAGACAAGCAAGGAGCTTCCAGCAACTTCACTAGGGCAGTGTGGGCTCCAGCAAGTGGCTCCAGCTGTCAGCCTACGAGAAGTGTGAGCGGGCAAGGTGTGAGCAGGGCCATTGACGGCCCAGTCCCTATTCATGGGATGTGGTGGCACAGGCCATAGCCTAAGGGAAGTCCCAGAGGGCATGAGTGGGAACAGGGCCAATTGTTAGGGCTTGGTCCCCATTCGTGGTGGTGACAGCATTGCTGGGAAGTGCTTAGGGGAAGGGACAATTGGCAAGTGCCGCAGGTGGGTGAACATCGCGGGCTTGCTCCATATCTGGCAGCCAAGGCTGCTGGGAAAAGCTGCCAACTACCAAAGGGAAGTGCTGGGCAGTGGAGAGGAAACATCTAGAGGGAGTGGGGAAACCCAGAGCTTGGGTGAACCTTCAGGAGCAGGGCAATTGACAAAGAGTATCCACAGAGAAGAGCACAGGGTACACCAAACACAGCACTGCATTAGCCAGAGCTGAGGTACTTGGAAGGGATTCTACCGTATCCACCTTGCAAGCTCAAAAACAAAACAATTTTTGAATAAGATTCTGAAGAAGGGCTGAAGCAGAAAGCAAGTGTGCCCCAGCCCCTGCCCTCAGGAGTGACTTGGAACTGAGCTCATTCCAAAATTCCAGAGAGTAAGTGGTACTGGAAGAACAGTTCAACCTGGACAATAAGCAAGCCAGGCCTTGTCAGGTCTTACCTAGACCTGCCTAGAGGCACCACACACAAGGTGGGCTGTGCTCAGAGTCAAGTGCAAGCCCATCCAATCCCGTGGAAAACTACCATCCTACATCCGCCTTGATCCAATCAGACCAGGCTACCCAACCCAGGCTGTACAAGAATTTCTACTGCTGTATTTCCCAAAGCAAGCAAATAAGGCATGTCACCAAACAAAGAGCCCACCATAAAGATTGCCTAGTCTCACAATGGAAGCCTCCAATAAAATCTTAGAGGAAACCCAAGACATAGAACCCAAAAATGAAATCATGATAAGCATTTTAAATTAACTTCATGAGGCCATGAACAAATGGATAGATGAAATGGAAGAAAATGGCCAAAAACTAATAAAACAAGAATTCCAAGAATGGCTGAAGAAAATCAGCAAAAAAAAAAAAAAGCACTCAAAATACAATTAAAAGTTTGGCTCAATGAAATGGAGGAATGTGACAAAAAACAAATCAAAGGAAATAGAAGAAAATCATCACTATCAACAACAACAAAACCCTCAATTGATGGCTGAATTAGATCAGAGATCCAAGGAATGGTATTCAGTAGATGGCTGAATGAAATCAGGGTAACCAAGGTAACCAAGAAGAGAGTCATAGACAGCTAGAGAGATTTGAGGAGGATCAACAAATAAATGAACTCATAGGTCAGTGAAATAATCACCACGAAGACATGGTTAAATGCAGGAATGAATTCCAAGTCATTAAGAATGTCAAATTGAGAAATGAAAGTGGAATTCAAGTGAAAAAAATGGAGATGCTGATGAAAAACATAAAAAAAAACAAAAATGAAATAACTCTTAAAAGGCTCCCAAGAAATCCTCACCAACAGAATAGATCACATGGAGAACAGAATATTGGAACTAGAGGACTAGAAAATCAAAATAGGTCTAGACTCCAAAAATCTCAAATACAAAAATTTGTGTGTGATGGTTTCCATCCAGGTGTCTCCTGCAAACAACTGTGTTCTGAATGCTCGATCTCTAGCTAATGGCAGTTTGGGCCTTGTTGGAGCTGTTTGTTGGGGGTGGGCTTATGGGTGTTACAGCCAGCTTCCCCTTGCCAGTGTTGGGCACATTCTCCTGCTGCTGCTGTCCACCTGATGTTTGCCAGGAGGTGATGTCCACCCTCTGCTCATTCTGTCGTTTTCCCTGCCATCATGGAGTCTGTAAGCTGCTTTGGTGGGGTTCTTTTCCATGCAGTAAAGAAAAGATAACTACAACAGTTTTGGTAACAGAGAGTGGGATTGATTGTTGCTGCTGGAACCCCAATTCTGTGGTTTTGGGCCTTTTGGAACTGATTTGCAGGAGAAATGTGGACAGATTTGAAACCTTGGGCTAAGAGATGCCTTATAATGCTATAAGTACAGCTTGATGGACCATTCTGGTCAAAGTTGGAAAGACCTGAATGCAGTAAGGATGATGGACTGTGAGGTTTGGCTTACGAGGGTGAGAAAGAACTTTGTCAGGACTGTGCCAGAAACAGTTTTAGTGAGAGGCTTGCTGTGTTCTGCCTGCCTGTGTCCTGAGAACTTGTAGCTGAGGGTTGCCTTGCTTGGAAATGAACTGGTGTGACCAGATGGAGATGGCACAGAAAGAAATGAAATCTCTGGGCCAAAACTGCTGTCCATTCAGCAGCAATTGTTTGAGATGACAACCATTGAGATTGGACCAGCTGGCCCTCTTTGGGACAGCAGGAAGAATGTGGACTCTTTGAAGTCAGGGGCCTGAATACTGAAGGAGGTTTCCTGCTCTTCAAAGTTGGCTTTCTTCCCCCCTGGATCAACAAGCTGGCAGCCCACCTGGTACTATGGAGTATAACAAATGCAGGAAGAGAGGATCATAGGATTTGCAATACGGTTTTGTTTTAGAAAATGGCCATGGGCAGTGTGAAGCAGGTGTTTTGGATTACTTGCATTAAGGTCGGATGGAGCCATGAGGATGAACTGTGGGTTACAGTGGAAATCCAATGAAATGCCAGGACTGTGGGATGGCTGCAAGGGAGAGTTGCCAGCACCAGATGAAGTTTTCCTGGACTGTGAGTAGCCGAGCTGGAGGATTAGAATTGGAACTTTAGAGGAAATTATTGGAGTTAGAGATTGGTGTTTGCCCTGTTTGTTTTAAATCTTGTATTGGTTCAATCTGTTTTTGCTGTGCCCAATGCTATTTTGCAGTGTGAATGTTCTGTGCTCTTATGTTTTTAAAAATATTTTATTTAGTTGAGAGAGAGTTAAAGAGGGAGAAAGAGGCAGAGAGAAAGAGAGAAAGAGAGAGAGAGAATGGGCATGCCAGGGCACTACAAACGAACTCCAGATGCATGTGCCACCTTGTACATCTGGCTTTATGTGGGTGCTGGGGAATCAAACTTGGATTCTTCTGCTTTGAAGGCATATGCCTTAACCACTAAGCCATCTCTCCAGTCTCCTGGGTTTTTTTTTTTTTTTGGTATTATGGTTCACTTCAAAGAAAAACTGTGGGGACTTTTGGAGTTGAGGTCCTGGTATATCCATTCTCTCTCTCTCTCTCTCTCTCTCTCTCTCTCTCTCTCTCTCTCTCTCTCTCTCTCTAATAAATAAACAACAAATAAATAAGTAAAATATTTTTTAGGAAAAGCACATGGCACCAAATGGTGGGAGGTTGTGGGGAAAGAAGAACCCTTATCCACAGCTGGTGAGAGTGAGGGCAAACTTGCACATCTACTATGAGAATCAATATGGAGACACTTGAAAAAGCTGAAAATAGATCTGTCATCTACCCAGCTATTCTTCTCCTTGGCATATATCCTGAAGACTCCACTCTTTATTGCTTTAGTCATGTTTGTTGCCCCTCTATTCACAATAGCTAGTAATTAGAATCAGCCCAGATGCCCACCAACTGATGAATGGATAATGTTCTCCTTTAGCAGTAAGGAAAAATGAAATAATGAAATTTGCTGGAAAATGAATGGAGTTGTTGAATTCTATGTGAGGTCACACAGGCTCAGAAAGACAAAGGCCATGTGGTCTTTCTCATATGTGGTTCCTGACG
Organism: Zapus hudsonius; assembly: GCA_004024765.1. NCBI lineage: Eukaryota > Metazoa > Chordata > Mammalia > Rodentia > Dipodidae > Zapus > Zapus hudsonius. The sequence goes on from PVHP010027748.1 coordinate 13,645, forward strand.
TGGATCAATTGAGTATAGACAGCACTACACCAGGAATATGGCCATGGAACTAGAATAAAGACCAGGTAAAAGAGGAAATAGGGATGGAGGAGAGGAGGAGTTACTTGGCAGGCTAGGTGAGGGATAGCATAGAGTGGGTGGTAGGGTTTAGAGGGGAGGAGCAGGAAATGGCACAAAACTTAAGACAAGATGAGTCAATAAATACCATGGAAACCTTCCTCTTGGATAGCATTCTATAAAATCACCAATAAAGGAAGGGGAAGAGATATTCCAGACAGAATAGCCCTGTAGAAGGTAGGAAAGGCTTAACCCTAAAAACATGGGATCTGACTAGTAACTTCTAGGCCCAGAACTGGGTTACCCTGCCCCCACAGTGAGATGTTGGTCAGGGAGACCTATGAGGTCCCCAAACAATGCAAGCCATTGCCATAGCATTAGGTTACTTAGCAGAGCTAAAATGTAAGACCCAATTGCTGAAGGCACCATAGCCTGTGGTCACAGGACATTGAGACACCAAGCTGCAACTGAGAGGGAAGCTGTTTTCCTTCTGGATTTTTCTCATATGACTGGAAAATGCTAAGGGAGCTGCTGGGAGACAATGGTCATTAACAGCATAAATAAACAAGGAAGCCTGCAAGCTGAGAAATCAAGCAGGTAGGCTGATTGTGCAGTAGTGACACATAGTCTCTGTGGGTAATCAACTGCTCTCTAATTGGACATGAGGCCCGCTCAGTGGGAGAGAACTCATACCTGTTACTAGAAACCCAGTCAGAATCCTATGGACAAAAAGCTCACAGACTCAGAGAGAAGCCCCCACTGCTCTTTGGGTAAAGAGTGAAAGACATGCAAAAACATTTGCTCTCTACATGGGGAGAAATGTTGTAGAATCTTGTTTTTGTGACTCAGTACATTTAAAAAATTCATTTTTTCCTCACATTCAACTTCCTTCTCTTCGTTGATACATGCACACTGGAATGACACCCCACGTGACTCCCACTGTCGTTCCCTAGGGATCAAGGGACTTGGCACAATAAACAATCAGTGTATTTCTTTTTTCTTTTTAGAACATAGAAAAATTTACTTAAAATTTACTCATAATTCAAGTTAGCTACAAAATTTGGGCCAAGATATTATAATGCATATCAAAGAATGAAGAATTATTTTATTGTATATTAATTTAAAACCAGTAAATAACAAGAAATCGCTTATAGATGAGTAGTGTCTGTAAGTTCTCACAAAAATGTATGTGTCAAGCAGCCTACAGCTCAGTAGTATGCAGCACAAACTATGCTGGCTTCAGGTGAGATCAAGAGCACTTGCTCATGGACTAAGGGATTGGGGTGGGTCCCCAGGGGCTCTCATTCTGAGCTCTCTGGGATACTGTGATATTTAATATTGTGGACTTGATGAGATCTGGAGTCACCTAGGAAAATAGTCTCTAAACATGTCTGTGAAGGAGTTTCCAAATCAGTTATTAAGATGGAAGACTCACTCCATGGCTAAATAAAAAGGAGACAGAAGGCTGAGCATCATCCTTCCTCTCTGTTTCCAGACAGCAGATGCAATGTGGCCAGCTGTCTCCAATTCCTGCTACCATGACTTCCCCACCAAGAAGGACTGAACTTTCAAAATGTGAGCTAAATAGGTGTACTTCTTGTCCACATTGCTATGCCAGGACAGCCAGCAACAGGTTCCTATGTCATAGCAAATGCCACTGGGATGAATATCTAAATCAGGCACACTTATGGGTGAAAAAGATTTATTAAAGTTACAGATCCAGGAGAAGTTCCATAATGGTGAAAGAGGCTGGCCCCCTTTCACTGGTCCAAGCAGAGAGAGAAAAACCCATCACCTACACCAGCAAACAGAAAACAGGTGTGGGGGAGGGGGCGAGAGGAGATTTTTCTCCCCCTTTCTATAGCCTTAAGGTGGGGTCTTGCAACCCTATCCCAGACTTAATGGCTTCCTGAGTCTCTGGAATTTCCTTCCTGCAGTGCCCTCCCAGAAAGTGATGTTCATTTTTAGCCTCCCTGAACTTATTTATATCCAGCAACCTACTGAGAAGTCTGCCTTCCTGTGAACATCCTCAGAGACCCACCCAAGACTATTAAAAAGGTCAAGTTGACAACAAAACCATCACACTATACATAGAAACAACACAAAGCTACCTATACATAGTTCACTAACTCTAAATTAAAAATTGTCCTCTAAATTAAAAATTAATTTCCTTTTGTCTGACTGCCAAAAATGCTGGCATCCATTCCAATACCACTAGAGCCATGAGAAGTGTGACAGAAGTGTGTAAACCAAGATGGCTTGGCTACTTCTTGTTGTTAGATCTTACTTTCAGAATGTGAAAAGGAATACTTCATAGAAGGAACCCTAAACCCTGGCTCCATTGTTTTCATGGTCAATCCTGCTCTGAAAGGTTCATGGACTTGTCTTCTGGGGATGTAGTAAAGCAATAGTTTTGTCTCTTGTGGGTTAGACACACTGTCGTAGTCAGCCACATGCCGCTGGGATGAATCTCCAAACCAGGCACGATTTGGGGGAGGAAAGTATTTATTTGTAGCTATAGATACAGGGGAATTTCTAGAATGCAAAAGAGGCTGCTCCCCTTTCACAGGTCTAAGCAGAGAGAGAAACCCATCACCAACATCATACATACAGAACAGCAAACAGGAGGGGGGTGGCAAAGAGAATTTCTTTCTCTTTATATAGCCTTAGGGTGGGGTCTTACAACCCTATCCCAGACTTAATGGCTTCCTGAGTCTCTGGGATTTCCTTCCTGCACTGCCCACACAGGAAAGGATGTTTGCTTCTAGCTCCTTTGAGCTTCCTTACATCTTGCCCCTTGCTGAGAGGCTGCCTTCCTGAAAACATCCTCAGGGACCCATAAAAGATTACTTGAAAGGTCAAGTTGACAACAAAACTTAACCATCACACACACCAAAAACCAAAGTAGGAAACAAAGGGAAGAGATAGAAGCAAAAATAAAATAAAAGGAAGAGATAGAGAGATCCATTCAGTGGCAAAGAATCCTTGACTGGAAATGCAATTCATGGCAAAATCTTATGGGGACTAAGAACCTGGGTTCCAAGGGGAAATTCCCACAACCAGAAAGCTACATAGAGGCTATACCTATTAGAATCTTACCAAATTAGTAATGTTTGCCTCATTTAACCTATACTGATCTCATTCTCCATTGGAGATTCTGTTTGTATTTTTAGAAGGCAGTGAGAGAAGTGGACAACCAATTCCTCCACCAAGACATGGGATAATGGCTGACATCCTGGCAAGAGATGAACCACCCTTATGATATAGGGCCCAAAACGAAACCTATGGGAAAGTGGCAAGATAAACAACTAACCTATCACCACATCAAGCCAGACAATCCATGAAAGGACAATGGCGGCAGACACCAATGATACCAACACAATCCAATGCAGAAGTCCAGAGACACTTAAGATCTCAACAATAAAGCAGACTTAAAACTCACCCACCATGACCCAGGGAACTGAGAGGAAGAGGGGATGGAAGGAATGTAAGAGCCATTGGGGGTGGAGAATATCCAGGGACATGGCCCCCCTCAACAACAACACATAAATGGGGAAGGGGAAACCGGCTACCTCTTGCACAATACATAACCCCCTACTCCATAGACTGGTCTGTTTTGCCCAACTAGGAGGATACCCAGTGGATTGGGGAGAGCAAGGGAGGAAATGGGGGTTCCTTCATAAGATTTGCTCATACAATGTATCTAATTATGGGTAACAAAGATATCAATACAAAAGAATGTTTTTGCATATGTATACCAACATCTTTGTTTTTCCTCTATTATGTAGTTAATATTAATTGATATTATATCATTAGTTGTTATTGAATTTATATTTAACTTACTAGATATTAGAGACTAAGCATTCCTCAAGGGACCTTGCCTTATGTTGGGTGAAGTTATGGGTTTCCAGTTGTATGTGGGATAGTTACATCATGTTAGGTGAAATAATGATCTTGTTACTGTCTTTGTTTGGAAATTAAGTATGATTTAAGGAGATATGGTTTGATGTCAATTTAACAAAGGGTGTACTTGTAATAGTTAAGTTTATTATCAACCGGACCTGTTTAGTACTCCATAGAAATCTTAGGTGGGTCTCTGAGCTTCCCTCAGGAAAGACTGACAAAAGGAGAAGGTCCCTCCTCCAGAGTGAGCCCTTCCCTCAGAGCCTTAAGAAAAATACAAACAAAACCTCCAATGGAGATTGAGGTCAGTATAGGTTAAATGGAACTAACACCTTAACATGCTCAACTAATTTACAAATTTTTAAATACAGGCAAACTAGGAAGGTTTTCCAATATTATCATCATCTAGTCTGTTTTATTCTATCCATTGGAAAAGATACTGCTAAGGAAATTCCCCTTAATTCTATATTCAAATGATGAAAAAGAAAATCACAGGGCTCTAAATGCCCTCATAGCTGCCCAAGGTAACACTTGTGCTGTTAATAAGATTAAATGCTATATATATATATATATATATATATATATATATACATGTATATGTATATATTCTTAATAACTTTTAATATATGTTGTATGCTTTACAAGCCATACAGAAACCGTCTCAGACCATATCAGATGCTACGATGCCAATCAATAAACAATTCTGGGGATGGATCTCAAGTTTCCACGGTGGACAGCAATCCAACATCATTGACACTGAACCACTCTACACTGGTCACCCTATATAAAACACTTCCCACTTCTGGGGGAGATACCCCACAAAATCTTGGCAATATAATATATGGCTAATAGGTCTTTCTCTTGGGCCTTAGATAGTGACCCTCCCCTCTCTGAGAGATACCTCCAGCTGCCATAACTTCGTGTCCTAGTCAGCAGGAAATAGATAAGAGAGAGATTTCTTCATCCCCATTTCCCAACAGCAGTTGGAGTGTCCTCAAGAGAGGGGAGAAATATGTGAGAGTTTAGGAGAGAGACCCCACACAATGTTGCCGAGCTCCTCCTTAACCCCTCCCCCAGTCAGAGTTTTGCCTTGCCTCTTACAGGTTCAAAATGGGTATTGTTAATTCTCGTTTTTAAACATATATACTTCTATCTGGTGCTTTTATTTTCTTAAACATGTATGTACTTTCTGATGCTTTCCCCCCCCCCAAATTCCACACCCCAGTACCCTAACAGTAGTTAGGGTTATATATACAGAGGGGGGATTGTGATGGGTCATGCAGCTCCAGAGACACCCCCTCCCTTGAGTTCTAGAGCTAAAACCTAGGTGCTAAAACTGATTGGTCAGATATAAACCAATCAGCTGTCTCTCTGACTCACCTGGGGAAAACTTAAATTAACTCTCCTAGAAGAAAGCGCTCTCTTCCCCACATGGCAGGCTGAAAAATGGATCCCTGACTCCCCAGGGACCGGTAAGGTCTCCCCAGTACCCACCACAGTCTGTGGTGAGGGGCTGGATTTCTCCTCCACCTGAATCTTTTCTTCTCATGATCTTTACCCTTTCTGCTTGTTTAGCTGAACAAAAGTTCTGTTAAAACTTACCACGTTTTCTCCCCACACTGGTGGCTGGAGAACTCTGTAACTCCCCATGTTCCCTTAAATAATAGGATTTTATGGACCTCACAGACCACGTGGTGACTGGGCGGCTTTCCTATCCAATTCCCCCTTCCCTTAACTGATTAATTAGAATAAATGTGTGATAGGAAGTACATATTTTTGCCCCTGTGTATAATTCTTTTGCATTAGACAACACCAACTCGGTGGAGAAATGCAATGGTAAACACCCAGATATGGCTGTGCCAAAACTTCCCTGTTACACTCTAAACGTGCTTTATTAGTGGAAAATAGAGGATTTGTAGAAACAAAGGGGGTCTTGAAAGTTGAAGAACCTGGGTCTCATGTTGAGTAAGAGTCAAGGTTAAAGGGGTTGTGTTTGAGGAGAAGCTGAGTTGGGGAAGGACACAAAGCAAATCCGGGGGTTGTTTTGAACCAGCAGTGGTCTTAGTGGTGAAAATGTGGTCGGTGGGAGCCAGTATGAGGCACTGGTCAGGCACTTGTGGAAAGAGCCCTGGATGAAGAGCCAATTCCTTAAGGTCGTTCTAGCTCCTTCCTCTCGTTACCTGGATTTTCCTGCAAGACAGCAGAAGAAAGGTTGAGATGCTTGCAAACTGGCCACCTGAGGAACCAAATCTTGCAGCTAATGGGGACAAGTGAGACTATTTTATTGTCATCTCTTCGCAAGAAGTGATTAGAGAAGTTTGGGGCTCGCAGAGGGTCGACCAAACATTCTGATTGGCTCAGTTTCATGAAATCATTGATGACAACCCTGTTCTTTCTCCCACTTCTGACTGGGACTGGGACATTGCACCATCTGTGTTTCCTTTCTGCACCTGCTACTTACCTCACACTTGTCAGTTCCCGTTGTCTTCTCCCTCCCTCTAATCTCTTCCCAATATATCCTACAACTAACTCCTCTACAGAGTGCATTCCTGTCTCTGTCCTGCCAGCTCCGTGATGCCAAGTTCATGGAATGGACTTTCACTAAGTTCTCTGCTTGGGACTGCTGAGCGCAGGGCTCTGGGATCTTTCTGACTTACGCTTCATGATGCAGTTGAATGCACAGTTCTCTAGAGTATCGAAGTTGTTTGTGTTCCCTCCACAACCACCATATATAAATTTCACACATCTGTTAGTTTCCTGATCATACCACCAGCTTCTCAATTTTGCTCGGCAGTTTCCACGTTCCTTTGGAAGAGTACAATCAACTGTAGGGAGATCACAAATTACAGATCTTTGGATGCCTGTCTCCATGAAAAGCCTCCACCTCCCCCTTTTCTATCCACTGGTCTCTTTTCTCTACCAAGAGGACAATTTGGCTCAGGTCATACTCCTAATTCAATGGAACATTGACCAGCCTCTGTCACCTCTTTGGGCTTTGACTTCCTTCCCTGCAGGATGAGAGCACAGAGTTCTGCTTGTCTGACAGGACCCTTGCAGGAGCAGAAGCAACACTCCACAACAGCTCTTTCCTTGTGTCCCCTCCAAACCTGAGCAACGAAAGCTCACGACTGTGCCTGCTCCAGTGCTCTGCCTGCTGTGCTCGCCTCTCTGCCTCTTCCTTGTGCAGAGAGCGCCACCAGCAGCAGGACTCCAGTTAGGGCCATCATTTGATCTTTTATTTTTTAAGTTACTTATTTATTTATTTGCAAGCAGAGACAGAGATAAACAGAGAGACAGAGAGAGGGGGGCATGTCAGGGCCCCCAAGCACTTCAAAGGAAATTAAGATACACACATCACTTTGTGCATCTGACTATACCTGGGAATGGGGAATCAAATCTGGGTGTTATGCTGAGCCATCTCTCCAGACCACCATCTGATCTTCTAAAATCTACTCCAATTCTCCCTCACCCCCCATAACAGATCACATGACCTCAAGACAAAGTTATACCCAGAAAAAAATCCAGGATCCCCCTTCTCCCCTCCAGCTTTCTTCTTTTGCTGCCTCAATTGATCGTCTTATCACACCTCATGCTCTAGAATGACCACATGCTCGCTCAGCTCCCAAACCTCCCTAGCTGACCCTTGCTCTCCTAGGGCTTCTTCAAAACTCTCCCCAGGGCTGGAGACGATGGCTCAGCTCTTAGGCACTTGCCTGCAAAGCCTAATGATCCGGGTTCAACTTTCCAGTACCCACATAAAGCCAGATGCACAGAGTGCTGCTTACAACTGGAGTTTGTTTGCTGTGGCTGGAGGCCCTAGGGCACCCCACTCTCTGTTTTTGTCTCTGTCTCTGTCTCTGCTTCTCTCTCCCTGCAAAAAAGTTAAAAGAAAAAAGAAACCCTCCCAGAATCAGGCATGCTGCCTAATGGGTTGCCATGACTTCAAGGTTAAGCTGGGGAGAAGAGGAGAGCTCAGGGGGCTGGGCTTGATCCAAGAGTAATGCATGAAACACTCTTATGTTTTTTCATGAGTACACATATGTTGTGTAGACCGTGTGGGGTAGGGCATGAACTGTGTGTACAGATGTGTGTACATCATGGGACATGCATGACAAGCCCAGAGGAGAACATAGAGTGCCCATATCGATCATTCTTTCACATTCTTTATGGAGATGGGGTCAGACCCCAAACAAGAGCTGCTGCTTTTTTAGTGATCGAACCTAGTTAGTTATCTGAGACTCCGGTGGACTTGGCTACTCTCCAATTGTTAAATGGTTTCTGGGGTGTGATAGTGTTTTATGAAAATTGAGTTTGCAGCTTCAGCCTCCAGCAGGCAGACTCCTGTTCCAGGGGGCTTGCACTGGGTGCTGAGCTGAATTCTCGCCCAAAGGTATGTGGACGCGTTATGTGCTCTGCTGTTGTGCCTGCTTTGTTGGATTTTGCTGGCTGGTGCTGCTTTTTCTCTCTGCTTGGATCTAGGGAAGTGAGCAGCGTCTTCCACCATTAGTGGAACTATGATGTGATCCCCTGATTTGTAAGGTTGAAATAAATCCCATTTCTCCCAGAAACCAGGTCTGGTTTGTGTGTTCACCTCAGCACTGTCAACCTGTCTGCTGCATGTGTGCATTGCTCTCTAGTGGTCTCAGGACTTCCAGGCACTGGTCCTTAAGCTGCAAGCACTTTTGACAGCTGACTCATCTTTTTAGCGCTTTTGTTTTGAAGCAGAGTCCTTTGTGATGTCTTCCCTGGCTTCATTCACTGCCTCTTCATATTCTTCATTGTTCCCCACTTTTGCATGTTTATTGCCCTGTGATGTGTATTTCCCATACATTTTTTCACATTTTCTGACTTCTCACTAAGACTGTAGGAATTTGAAGGTAAGGACTATCATCTTGATGAAGCAGTTTCTAGACGCTCTTTTGACAGACAAAGAATGTTTTAGGAATGTTTTGAGATTGGAAAAAAAAGCCCTGGACTTGGCTTTTACCACATTACACCGTGGTAAACACAGTTCTTGAGGTCCTCAGACTATTATGTTGTTGGTTGATGCTCCCAGCCTGTGACAGATGTTAGCATTTACTTTTGTGTGGTGGCTCTCTTACTGTTTCCCTTAAGCAGACTGGGAATATACGAGACATGGAGAAGTAAGTAACTTTCCTGAGGCCACACAGCTGGAAAGAGAATTGAATGTAGATGATCCTGCAGACAGGGCCACTGTAATGTGACAATTAATGCAATTTTTGATTTTAAATGGATGTGGGTAGTAGAGGAGAGCAGAGTTTTTAAATGTATTATGAAATACAAGTATCTAGAAAATTCTTTCAAATTCCAAATACACAAACTATCTGCAGAAAGCAGATCTGTCTGTTTGTGTGTGTGTGTGTGCCTGAGCACCGTGGGGGATGGAAGGATCCCAGAGTATCACAGATGCCACATCCTCACCCTGGAAAAGAGCCGGTTTTTCTGCACACCTTTTTAGAAGCTCTCTACTAATAAGAACAACTGTGATAGTGCAATAAAGGATTTGAATGGTGTTATGAATATATATGCTTTAGGTAGTTATATGGAAATACCTTTTTAAGTTTCCTATGTTTTCAATTGCCATGTTCAAGTCGTTATAAACAGACTTACCATGAGATGCTCTGTTGTTATGCCTTATGACGTGGAGAAGAATGGAAAAATATGTCTATAGAGATGGCTCAGCAGGTAAAGGCCCTTGGTGCCAAGTCTGCCTGACAAGGTTGGATTCCCCAACACCATCTAAATCGGATGCTCTCAGCAGGAGATCCTGGTGCGTGCACGCACACACACACACACACACACACACACGAATATAAGGATGATAAAGCTTAAAATGTTAAGTGAGAAATATCTATTTTTAGTGCATGAGCGTGAACACAGAAGACAAACTCAGGCATGGCTTTGTGTTCAGGCCTGAACCTTATATATCCGACTATAATCAAACATAAACAGATTCTGACCAATCACAGCAAATGAAAGA